>BLKR01004229.1:0-115363 GCA_011170035.1 Teleogryllus occipitalis | reverse complement strand
AAATACCATCATTTTGTACTAATATTAAACTAATTTTAACCCATTTTCAAAAATTTTGAACTGATGCACAACATCAAAATAAAAAATGTATACGTTTGCGGGGGTTCACCTACCGTAAAGTTAGCAACACCACCCATTAAAATCAATGATATCGAAAAACTAAAAATACCATCATTTTGTACTAATATTAAACTAATTTTAACCCATTTTCAAAATTTTTGAACTGATGCACAACATCAAAATAAAAAATGTATACGTTTGCGGGGGTTCACCTACCGTAAAGTTAGCAACACCACCCATTAAAATCAATGATATCGAAATACTAAAAATACCATCATTTTGTACTAATATCAAACTAATTTTAACCCATTTTCAAAAATTTTGAACTGATGCACAACATCAAAATAAAAAATGTATACGTTTGCGGGGGTTCACCTACCGTAAAGTTAGCAACACCACCCATTAAAATCAATGATATCGAAAATCTAAAAATACCATCATTTTGTACTAATATTAAACTAATTTTAACCCATTTTCAAAAATGTTGAACTGATGCACAACATCAAAATAAAAAATGTATACGTTTGCGGGGGTTCACCTACCGTAAAGTTAGCGACACCACCGATTAAAATCAATGATATCGAAATACTAAAAATACTATCATTTTTTACTAATATTAAACTAATTTTAACCCATTTTTAAAAATTTTGAACTGATGCACAACATCAAAATAAAAAATATATACGTTTGCGAGGGTTCACCTACCGTAAAGTTAGCGACACCACCCATTAAAATCAATGATATCGAAAAACTAAAAATACCATCATTTTGTACTAATATTAAACTAATTTTAACCCATTTTCAAAAATTTTGAACTGATGCACAACATCAAAATAAAAAATGTATACGTTTGCGGGGGTTCACCTACCGTAAAGTTAGCAACACCGCCCATTAAAATCAATGATATCGAAAAACTAAAAATACCATCATTTTGTACTAATATTAAACTAATTTGAACCCATTTTCAAAATTTTTGAACTGATGCACAACATCAAAATAAAAAATGTATACGTTTGCGGGGGTTCACCTACCGTAAAGTTAGCGACACCACCCATTAAAATCAATGATATCGAAATACTAAAAATACCATCATTTTTTACTAATATTAAACTAATTTTAACCCATTTTCAAAAATTTTGAACTGATGCACAACATAAAAAAAAATATATACGTTTGCGGGGGTTCACCTACCGTAAAGTTAGCGACACCACCCATTAAAATCAATGATATCGAAATACTAAAAATACCATTATTTTTTACTAATATTAAACTAATTTTAACCCATTTTCAAAAATTTTGAACTGATGCACAACATCAAAATAAAAAATATATACGTTTGCGGGGGTTCACCTACCGTAAAGTTAGCAACACCACCCATTAAAATCAATGATATCGAAAAACTAAAAATACCATCATTTTGTACTAATATTAAACTAATTTTAACCCATTTTCAAAAATGTTGAACTGATGCACAACATCAAAATAAAAAATGTATACGTTTGCGGGGGTTCACCTACCGTAAAGTTAGCAACACCACCCATTAAAATCAATGATATCGAAATACTAAAAATACCATCATTTTGTACTAATATTAAACTAATTTTAACCCATTTTCAAAAATTTTGAACTGATGCACAACATCAAAATAAAAAATGTATACGTTTGCGGGGGTTCACCTACCGTAAAGTTAGCAACACCACCCATTAAAATCAATGATATCGAAAAACTAAAAATACCATCATTTTGTACTAATATTAAACTAATTTTAACCCATTTTCAAAAATGTTGAACTGATGCACAACATCAAAATAAAAAATGTATACGTTTGCGGGGGTTCACCTACCGTAAAGTTAGCAACACCACCCATTAAAATCAATGATATCGAAATACTAAAAATACCATCATTTTTTACTAATATTAAACTAATTTTAACCCATTTTCAAAAATTTTGAACTGATGCACAACATCAAAATAAAAAATATATACGTTTGCGGGGGTTCACCTACCGTAAAGTTAGCAACACCACCCATTAAAATGAATGATATCGAAAAACTAAAAATATCATCATTTTGTACTAATATTAAACTAATTTTAACCCATTTTCAAAAATGTTGAACTGATGCACAACATCAAAATAAAAAATGTATACTTTTGCGGGGGTTCACCTACCGTAAAGTTAGCAACACCACCCATGAAAATCAATGATATCGAAAAGCTAAAAATACTATCATTTTGTACTACTATTAAACTAATTTTAACCTATTTTCAAAAATTTTGAACTGATGCACAACATCAAAATAAAAAATGTATACGTTTGCGGGGGTTCACCTACCGTAAAGTTAGCAACACCACCCATTAAAATCAATGATATCGAAAAACTAAAAATACCATCATTTTGTACTAATATTAAACTAATTTTAACCCATTTTCAAAAATGTTGAACTGATGCACAACATCAAAATAAAAAATGTATACTTTTGCGGGGGTTCACCTACCGTAAAGTTAGCAACACCACCCATTAAAATCAATGATATCGAAAAGCTAAAAATACTATCATTTTGTACTACTATTAAACTAATTTTAACCTATTTTCAAAAATTTTGAACTGATGCACAACATCAAAATAAAAAATGTATACGTTTGCGGGGGTTCACCTACCTTAAAGTTAGCAACACCACCCATTAAAATCAATGATATCGAAAAGCTAAAAATACCATCATTTTGTACTAATATTAAACTAATTTTAACCCATTTTCAAAAATTTGAACTGATGCACAACATCAAAATAAAAAATGTATACTTTTGCGGGGGTTCACCTACCGTAAAGTTAGCAACACCACCTATTAAAATCAATGATATCGAAAAGCTAAAAATACTATCATTTTGTACTACTATTAAACTAATTTTAACCAATTTTCAAAAATTTTGAACTGATGCACAACATCAAAATAAAAAATATATACGTTTGCGGGGGTTCACCTACCGTAAAGTTAGCAACACCACCCATTAAAATCAATGATATCGAAAAACTAAAAATACCATCATTTTGTACTAATATTAAACTAATTTTAACCCATTTTCAAAAATGTTGAACTGATGCACAACATCAAAATAAAAAATGTATACGTTTGCGGGGGTTCACCTACCGTAAAGTTAGCAACACCACCCATTAAAATCAATGATATCGAAAAACTAAAAATACCATCATTTTGTACTAATATTAAACTAATTTTAACTTATTTTCAAAAATGTTGAACTGATGCACAACATCAAAATAAAAAATGTATTCGTTTGCGGGGTTCACCTACCGTAAAGTTAGCAACACCACCCATGAAAATCAATGATATCGAAATACTAAAAATACCATCATTTTTTACTAATATTAAACTAATTTTAACCCATTTTCAAAAATTTTGAACTGATGCACAACATAAAAAAAAATATATACTTTTGCGGGGGTTTATCTACCGTAAAGTTAGCAACACCACCCATTAAAATCAATGATATCGAAAAACTAAAAATACCATCATTTTGTACTAATTTTAAACCAATTTTAACCCATTTTCAAAAATGTTGAACTGATGCACATCATCAAAATAAAAAATGTAGTTTGGAGATGCCAGAAATTATGCCAAAATAAAAAATGTGTTTGGGGATGCTAGAAATTAATATCATAATTAAGGATAATCATGATTTTATTTTAATAATAATTTCGAGTAAAATTTGATTTTAATAGGTATTAATTAGTTTTTATTATAAATTTACAGTTTTAATATAAGGTATTATTAAGTAGTAAAGTAGATAATTATTTATGGAGGGTGAAAAATATCTTTGGGGAAGCGGGAGCGATTTCATTTAATGTGATAATTTTTTCCCAGATCGAAATGTTGATGAACAGAATATTTTTTAAAGAGTTGAAGAATTTGGAAGATTGATTAGTGATAAATGTTTTAATTAGTTCAATTTGTAATTCTTTATGAATTTGTCTGTTGGAGATGAACCATACAGCCTATAGAATTTTCCGTCAAAATTTATTTTCATTAGTTTGTATTTTCTTCATGTTTGACGCAGATGCATTACACTAAATTGGGCATGCGTATGTAACTGATGGTCTTATTATTGCCTTGAATATTGATATACCACAATCTATTTGTAATTTTGAAAATTTATTAGTTAAGGGGTATAATTTTGATATTTTTTGAGAATTTTTATTGGCAATATTTTGAATATGTGTTTTCCAAGTTAATCAATGGTCGAAATAGAGCCCTAAATATTTAATTGAAATATGATTTTCTATCCAGGGTTTATTTATATTATTTAATTTGAGACATGAGGGATTAGTAGGTCTGCAAAGTGTGAAAATTTTTGTTTGTGTTTTAGATGAGTTTATTATTATTCTCCATTGTTGAGTTCATTTAATATATAAATTTAAAGAGTTTTGAAGAGTGTTTCGGGCAGTTTGTACATTTTTGTGATACGAAAGAAGTGCAGTGTCATCAGCATGCAGCGCTATGGTGGTAAAAGGAAGGTGTGGAATATCTGACGGAAAAGGAAGGTGTGAAATCTGAATATCTGTGGATCTGTGGAATATTCAATTTTTGTTTTATTTTTTGATCTTCTACATGAGAAAATTTTTGAAGGGACTGAATAAAGTGGAGAAGAGATGAAAGATTCAACTTCCTTATTAAAAATTTGATCTATAATAGGGTTGGAGATAAAAGACTTTTGGACTAAGTGACTGGCAATTAAATTTTATTTTTGAAAATCAGTATAAGCAGATATAGTACCGTTGTTTAATATTGGTATAGGGGAATAAGATTTTGCTAATTATTTAATTGTTGACCATTGTGATCTGCTATTAGGATGTATTTGTGCAATGTAATTTTGAAATTTGTCTAATTCATAATTGGTCTATACGTAATTTGATAATGCGTGATAACTTTTTCTTTTAATGCCAGGGCGACGAGTTTGTTGCCAGAATCATCTTAGATCATGTTTAGATTTAATAAGATTTAAGATATTAATAGGGAGATATCAAGTATGTATGTTCGGTTTAATGTGTGTACTAGAATATTTATATGCATATAGAATTAATGTAAATTTTGTTTTGTCTAAAAATAAATAATCCATTTAGTCAAAACTGTCATTTCATTTAATAATCAACCTATTATTTTATAATAAAAAGAATGTTCAAATTTAGATTGAATTTATACGTAAAGCAAATTAGCTTTAAATTATTTTCTTATTATGATTATAAATATTCTCAATTATTAAAGTTAAATCCGCAATGCCTAACTATGACTTATGTGCGCTCTAGGCTCTCAAATGTTTAGTGCCCTTTTTTTGACACAAGTTATTTATAATATTTTGAATGTAAAAAATGAACTATATTTATAACAATGCAAAGATTGTATACGTATAAATAATTGATTATATGTTTGCATTTTTTATAACATCAACCATTTGAGGGTAAATAAGTTAAAAATATAAGATATTATAGACGAAATTCTATATTTGAATGTAATTTACATTTAATTACAAAAGAAATTGGATATTAAAGTCAAAAAATCATGTAGGTGTAGATATAAAATATGGTTTGTCTTACGGAATCTCGTTTTCTCACTATAGTCTCGGCAAATTTCTTAAATGTCTTCAGGCTCTAAGCGTCCCAAAATGTAATTTTCTATGTAGATAATGCATTCAATATGTCTTGTTTAAGACTCTATCTCAGATAATTTTTTACGTGCTTTAGAAGAGAGAAAGATCGTTCGCCATTTGCATTGGTCAGACATCATTAGAGTCTTAAAATAATCTCATTTGTAATAATCTCTTTACGGTAGGTGAACACTCGCAAAAGTCTAAATTTTTTATTTTGATGTTGTGCACGAGTTCAAAATTTTTTAATTTGGGTTAAAAATAGTTTAAAATTAGTACAAAATGATGGTATTTTTAGTTTTTCGATATCATTGATTTTAATGGGTGGTGTTGCTAACTTTACGGTAGGTGAACACTAGAAAAAGTATAAATTTTTTATTTTGATGTTGTGCATCAGTTTAAATTTTTGAATTTGGGTTAAAATTAGATTAATATTAGTACAAAATTGTGGTATTTTTAGTTTTTCGATATCATGGATTTTCATGGGTGGTGTTGGTAACTTTACGGTAGGTGAGCACTCGAAAAAGTATAAATTTTTTATTTTGAAGTTGTGCATCAGTTAAAAATTTTTGAAAATGGGTTAAAATTAGTTTAAAATTAGTACACAATGATGGTATTTTTAGTTTTTCGATATCATTGATTTTAATGGGTGGTGTTGCTAACTTTACGGTAGGTGAACGCCCGCAAACGAATACATTTTTTATTTTGATGTTGTGCATCAGGTCAAAATTTTTGAAAATGGGTTGAAATTAGTTTAATATTAGTACAAAATGATGATATTTTTAGTTTTTCGATATCCATTGATTTTAATGGGTGGTGTTGCTAACTTTACGGTAGGTGAACCCCCGCAAAGGTTTACATTTTTTATTTTGATGTTGTGCATCAGTTCGAAATTTTTGAAAATGCGTTGAAATTAGTTTAATATTAGTACAAAATGATGGTATTTTTAGTTTTTCGATATCCGTGATTTTAATGGGTGGTGTTTCTAACTTTACGGTAGGTGAACGCCCGCAAACGAATACATTTTTTATTTTGATGTTGTGGATCAGTTCAAAATTTTCGAAAATGGGTTGGAATTAGTTTAATATTAGTACAAAATGATGGTTTTTTTAGTTTTTCGATATCATTGATTTTCATTGGTGGTGTTGCTAACCTTACGGTAGGTGAACCCCCGCAAAGGTTTACATTTTTTATTTTGATGTTGTGCATCAGTTCAAAATTTTTGAAAATGGGTTGAAATTAGTTTAATATTAGTTTAAAATGATGGTATTTTTAGTTTTTCGATATCATCGATTTTAATGGGTGGTGTTGCTAACTTTACGGTAGGTGAACCCCCGCAAACGAATACATTTTTTTATTTTGATGTTGTGCATCAGTTCGAAATTTTTGAAAATGGGTTAAAATTAGTTTAATATTAGTACAAAATGATGGTATTTTTAGTTTTTCGATATCATTGATTTTAATGGGTGGTGTTGCTAACTTTACGGTAGGTGAACGCCCGCAAATGAATACATTTTTTATTTTGATGTTGTGCATCAGGTCAAAATTTTTGAAAATGGGTTGAAATTAGTTTAATATTAGTACAAAATGATGATATTTTTAGTTTTTCGATATCATTGATTTTAATGGGTGGTGTTTCTAACTTTACGGTAGGTGAACCCCCGCAAAGGTTTACATTTTCTATTTTGATGTTGTGCATCAGTTCGAAATTTTTGAAAATGCGTTGAAATTAGTTTAATATTAGTACAAAATGATGGTATTTTTAGTTTTTCGATATCTGTGATTTTAATGGGTGGTGTTTCTAACTTTACGGTAGGTGAACGCCCGCAAACGAATACATTTTTTATTTTGATGTTGTGCATCAGTTCAAAATTTTTGAAAATGGGTTAAAATTAGTTTAATATTAGTACAAAATGATGGTATTTTTAGTTTTTCGATATCATTGATTTTAATGGGTGGTGTTGCTAACTTTACTGTAGGTGAACGCAAACGTATACATTTTTTATTTTGATGTTGTGCATCAGTTCGAAATTTTTGAAAATGGGTTAAAATTAGTTTAATATTAGTACAAAATGATGGTATTTTTAGTTTTTCGATATCATTGATTTTAATGGGTGGTGTTGCTAACTTTACGGTAGGTGAACCCCCGCAAACCTTCACATTTTTTATTTTGATGTTATTCATCAGTTCAAAATTTTTGAAAATGGGTTAAAATTCGTTTCATATCAGTACAAAATGATGGTATTTTTAGTTTTTCGATATCATCGATTTTCATGGGTGGTGTTGCTAACTTTACGGTAGGTGAACCCCCGCAAACGTATACATTTTTTATTTTGATGTTGTGCATCAGTTCAAAATTTTTGAAAATGGGTTAAAATTAGTTTAAAATTAGTACAAAATTGTGGTATTTTTAGTTTTTCGATATCATCGATTTTCATCGTGTGGGTGTGCTAACTTAACGTTAAGTTAGCACACCCACTCTTATACCCTGTTTTTTTTAATGTTCTGCATCGGTACAAAATTTTTTAATTTGGGTTAAAATTAGTTTAAAATTAGGACAAAATTATGGAATACTCTTTTTTAATTTTCTGATAAGTGGGTGTGCTAACTATACGGACATCGAGAAAAGAGGTGGAGCGCAAGCGAGCAAGAGGGAGAAAGAGAGACAGAATAATTGAAACAAAGTGACAGAAAGAAAGCGCCCGAATTCTGTTAAATTGACGTAGTGCCATTAAACAATTTATTATAAAACTAGTTGTGCTACTACAACACACACTTTTTCGCATTGTTACTTACTTTTTAGTTTTCAAATATTCAGAAACAGCAACAGAAATAAGACTTGCACTATTTTTAAGTGTTCATTGCTCTTCCCATGCAAAACAGTAAAGAAATATTCTGAGCTGATTTTGAGATGTATTGTATAAATTGATATTATCTGCAAGCAGAAATTACGCAAAAACGGCTCGTTTTTCTAAAAATATTGAAAGCGAACTTTAAAAAATTTTAAAACAGATTTCGTTTAAGAAAATGTCATAAGTGTATAATACATTAATATAATGTTTATTTTTTTCTATTTTCAAAAATACGGAGATTTCGAAAAAAGGGGTCAACACCACTTTTTAGCCGTTCTTTGCTATATGTATTTGGTGTTTGGGGTGGGATTAATCCAACTTTTGCTAGAATGCGGTGTTCCCAAGCCTGAGTTCTGTTTTTTATTATCAATGCCTATGGGTGAGGGAGACATGTGGCGAGTATGACGTTTTCCCTTCACCGTTCCTAGTTTTCTTTGTCTGCCTGAGCGTTTCTTTCGTCACACAGCTATTCATCAAACTGAACCATTTCTATTAGAAAGCTACAGCTTCATTTGTGCCTCCGTCGTGAATCAAACTTGGAACTGACGCTTCACAGAAGTTCTTTCCTACATAAGAGGAAACAATTTAAGGGAAACATTTGGTCGTTTTTTGTAAACAAGATTGTTTAGAAATTTGCAATATTTGACGAAAATACGGGTGAACTGCTCATATTTTGAAAAATTGCTCATTAGCTTATTTCAAAATATGTTTTTGAAAAACAGATTTAATTAAGAAAAAAACGAATTTTCTATATTGTAATTGTAGGAAGATTCCAAAATATTTTAAACTATTGCATTTTTCGAAAATGAATAGATATTGACGAATATGTAGTCTGTCTTATTTTTTTAACAGTCTCTTACGTTATCCGAAGAAAAATTTTAATCAAAAAATTCCGAGCCATTTTTTAGAAACTGTTGAGGCTTCATGTAAAGTACCCCCATAAATCAAAATATTGTATCAATCTCGTAGATATTAAAGCCAAAGCAAAGGCGTAAGCCTAAGCCGGCATAACTTCGTGGGGTACGAATGGTTTCAAAAGTTTTCCCAAAACACCCACTTTCTGTCCTTGGGTAGCACAGACAGCCACTTTCTGAATAGTTCGAAAACAAATTGGAAAACTGGGTCTATATCTTATCCCATTTTGCCTCACATCTCCAGGCACAAAAGCTTCACTTTTTGGTTTTGGAGAACGGCAAAGTCCCTTGACAAACTTCGTCTTTTGGACGCCGAATCCACCGAGAGCGTTTGCTCGTGAAGTGGTTTTGTGAAAAAGGCAAACATATTCTTTGGCTTTACGCCTACGTCATCTTTTCCAGATTCTGTTTCGGCTTCAATTCGTCTCATCAGCTTGGGAAGTGCACGAAAACAGCAACATGGCTGTCTGTGCTACCCAAGGACAGAAATTGGGTGTTTTTGGAAAACTTTTGAAATCTCGTAGATACTTGAATACGTCCAGATCGATCAGGACTAAGGGGGAGACGGAATGAATTCTATAGCAGTTATACTAATTTATTAACGGTTTAAGTTAGTTCTTTAAAATTATCTTTTTCGCATGACTCAAATTGAAGTGATTCTAAGAATTTTGGTTCTCATTTTTATTTTGAGATTTGATATGTGGAAGAAGAGCTAGAGATTTAGGCTTTGTTCAGTGAGCAAAGTAGCATGTGTGGTCTATCAGTGCACTTACACTTGTCGTGCATGGAATGCACAACAGCTCTGCTAACAAACTCTCACTAGAGAATATTAATGGCATGAAATGCCAGTACCATGCAATATACGGATAAATATACTGCCAGAACTATGCAATAAATGCTATGGAATGTAGACTAGTCGTTCTGCTTTCAACGAACACCCCTTTGCACTCTTGAAAAATCTCGTACACGGGTGATAACCCGTGATGTATTTGTTTCAATAGAATGAATGCTAACCTCTTTCTAGTCTTCTCAGTTTCATGGTGAGTTATTGTCAATGATGTTATGTCGACCTCTGTTAATGCTCTTGAATTATTTAAACGTCACTTTGTATTCTTCGTTTTCAAAAAACTAAATTCGGGGCAGGGAAAGTTGCACTATAGACTTCTTACATTGTGTTTCTGTTGCATTCATCAGGTGAAAAAAGATAATTCTCGGGTAATTTTGATTTTCAAGGTAATTTTCCTTGTCGTGAGTGTCACTGTAACTGTGGATTTTGCAGGATCGGAATAGCCATTTCCATGTTATTATTTATTTGAGGAACTGTATTTTTTCTTATGATTTTTCTGGTCCCTTAGACTAACTTAAGATGTTTCAACTCTCTTCATATAACATTTAGTAACATTTGTGATATCATTTCGTATTACGCTGAATACCTTAGATATCACATATTATAAACTATTTAAATGTAACCTACATAGGCACTCAAATTTTCTAGCATATACTAAATTTCTTTTCTGCGAAGTCTCATTCTAACATATCACGAAGCGTGTGAGAAGTGAACGACAAACACCTCCAATTTACTACATTACGTTTTCAATAAAATATGACGCTTGTTAGATAAGATCTCAGTAGGAATTGCATACGTAATGTACACACGAAGAATGGTTGCATGGACTATGGTACCCATATGTTCACAAATTGAGTGAGTTATCCACCATTTAAACTATTGGTTCGTATTTACAAAATGAGCACAGTTAACCCGTAAACATTTCATAACCAAGGAGAAGCCATTTTTAGTGAAGTATTTCTATTTGTTTTAACTAGATTTCGATCACAAACGGAGTTTACATTTTGTCTGTTGCTTATTCTCTCTAATAAGCATGTGCTTATAAGCTGCAAACCTAATCTTAACATTACAACATTAAAACTGGTTATAATTATTTAAAAAAAGTTATGTAAATGCAGGAAGTGCAGACCAGTGTGAAAGTAATATTAATATTAAAGAAATCAATGATTTTATTTCAAGAACCGTACACCCACTATAACACATCTGACATCCCTAATTTGGACATTTTTGGTGTACTCCGTACTTCTGGAGCCCAGGGGAGCGGGCATAGGGTCTTGCTTCAATGAGTTCCCCGGGGAAGCTGGCTTTGCTTCAAGAGCGAGCGACCGCAACCAACCCACGGAATGCAATATTATCAGCACGGGGGCGAAATCCTCTCAAGGCCCCCCCCCCCAGCTGAGGCATTTCGATTGCTTGGGATTCTCGAGGATATTCGGTGCCATAGTTTGCGATCTATCAAAATAGGTCAGGAAACAAGCGGCAGTACATTTTTTAGCACTAACACTGAAGGCTACTTTCGTTTACTTTTATTGACTGGAATGTTATAAATGACGTCGAGACTTTTGCTGCCAGTCATTGTAAATATAATCTTGTTGATAGCCAATACAGTCCTCGATGCTGCTTTAAGTTTTTTTCTTAACAGTCATCATAATCTATAGTTTCAGAATCCAGTAGTTTTATTTTAGTAATTATTTTTACAAGGGGTACTTTATAAATGTCTTGCTACAGTGTTTCAGTCCATTGTTACATTTGAATTACCTGAGTCACAACACTAATTTGTGCAGAGGTGGGCATTGGCCGTTATTCCACATCCGTATTTTGTCTCATACTTCCTTGGAAGTGGATATAATTTTTTTTGGAATCATTTTTTTAGAAAACTAGTCTTCTGACCGACCTAAGGTAGTACATCAGGGGAATTTAATTTGCTGGAAATACTTATAACTTCAACTCATTTTTGACGTATTGGGAAACAGCATATACTACATCGTCGCTATTATAAGGTGAGGTAATTCTTAACAGTTTCAAGGCTGCGAAGGAAAGAATATATGGAATCCAGAGATTTTATAACATGAAAACGTATATTAAAGGTAAATGGCAAAATTTGCACACTTCAAAAAAGTTTCCTTTTCTAAAGATAAAAAACTGTAAAGGGGAAATGTTGTTCAGTATGTTTTACCATGGAGGTTACCGCTTTTCTTAGGCTAGCCCTCAGTCTGACAAGTCGCATATCGCGTAGGCTATCCGCTTTAAAATAGCGAACAAAGAAGAAAGAAAATGTGGGCAATTCAACGTCACTAAAAACCCCTTTTCGATTCCTTCCAAGAGGATCATTTAAAGAAGAACAATGATAAAGAGAATTAGATTAAAAACGAATGAAAGACGCATACTGGACCTCATTTCTTTTCTGAAACAGTGGCGTTCATTCGCCTTTCGTAGACATCACCACGTGCGCTCTTATAGTGAACCAGCCGTCCAGTAATTATTAATGAATCACTAATTTGTCACAGCGCGTATAGTTGAAAAGTTTAGACAGAAAGTAGAGATCCTTACAAAAGAGTTCCTCTCCCGTCATCTCTAGGTTTGTCATTATCAGGGCGGTCTGGGTATAGGGGATCTTTTCGAGTAGGCGCGTCCCGTGGACGTCCTTAATTCTCACTTTCTCCACCAGATGTAGCTTTCAGTTAACAGTAACGAACTGTCTCGTCAGCGGAACGTTAAATCTGTTTAATGGGGAATTGATGAAAAGATTTAATTTTGCCAGACATCTGTCAAGATTCTTTTACATGCCACAAGTGTGTCATTGCAACTACGAATTTTCTGCACTTCCAAAAGTCCACGCATTTCATCCGGGATAAATGCTGCGCTCTGTGGGTTGGGAGACTTCTGCACTAACCACTGCCCCACCGAAGGGCGCCATGACGTGCGCTCTGAGTCCCATGAAAATATTGATGCTTTGTGTTAGTACATTTCCATATAACGACCTTCTTATTGGGAATTTTCAACCCTCGTTCTAGTTTTTACACGATAATACAATGCTGAAGTGGATAATGTAGTTCGTAATATGGCAGTTTATGCCCTCCTTTCTCCTAATCTAATTTTTTTACACTTTATCCTGAAAGCGAGGTATCTAGCCTGATATAAGGCAAATTCTTTCTCAATCATGGCTTAGATGATCTAACGGTTATCGAATGGGACCGTAATGTCCAATTTTGCGGGTACAAACTCGATTGAAACCCTGGCTTTTTAAGGGCGAAAAAATCCTTCGTACCCTCTCCTTCGGAAAGGGAGTAATTCCGGCTGCTCTATGTTGTAGATCTAGTGTATGTCAAAGATTCTCAAACCTAAAAGAAAGGTCCGAGCTAAACTTAAAGTTATTTTGTCGCCCATGTGTTAAATTCTTTCTCTGCTAGATGGCGAAGGGAGCATGATTAAATTTGCGTTGTCAGGCAAAAGAGCTGGCCTGATATTCAGAGCCTCTTCACGTAAAACAAAGTATCGTTGAATTGAATTGAATAAAATCGAACTTTTATTTTGTTCCATTTGTTTCGTAGCGCTGGTGACGTATGAAACAATTGATTAGCATGAGGTCACGAAGTATCATTTCGCGTCAAACTAATATTAACGAAGCCATTACATAGTATTACTCAGATGTCAAAGCATAAGTAAAAACAACGGATACATTCTTTTAAATCACTCCATTTGAAAACTTCTTCCGTCTAGCGGAGAGCGTGTTTCAGACAGTTTTCTTTGTGGCGACCGCTCCTCGCCAGGCGATCAACGCCGAGTGCTCTGCTCTGTGTTGCATGCGCCTCCCCCTTTCCTTCTCTCCCGCCTCCTCCTCCTCCTCCTGTTGTTCCTCTCCTCTCGTCTACTCCAATGCGCTTTACGAGCAGAGGCTGCGTTTCTGGGAAGAACGGCCCCCTGTGACACAGGGAAGCGGTTACGCGGAAAGGCGTCGGGGAGCGAATCTGAGCTGCGTGTGCGCCACCGAGAAACCACACACGTCGTTACCTGGAATGTCAATAAGGCGCGTTGCCAATTCAGCTTCATCTTGAGTTGATTGTTCAAGATGCCAGAGAATGCTGTCACATTTATTTGGACTATTTGGCTTTTAGGGTCAGATTAATCCGACTATTGTATAATTATCATGTGTAATGAAACTAAAAAAATAATAAATAAATGCATAAATGGAACTAGTTGAAATATATAAACTATTAGAAACTTAGTGGAAATTGGAAATTTACAGAAGTTTCAAATTACTTAACCAAGTATCTAATTAACGTTGTAGTTTTATTACATAGGATACTTTTACATGATTTACTTACTTTCTTTCCTGTTATGCCACTAATGATGGGAAAAAATCCCGAGACATGTATAGTTGAAGGTTTAAAATTAAATAGCTTTAAAACTATTATGGTTGACTTCTCTTGTATCTTTAATGATTATGGAGTACTACAAGATCTCTGCTGCCACCACGAAATTTATTTACGTTTATACGTATACCATGTTCATGTGTGGTGCGGTTCCAAACGTACTCGCCCCCACCGCTGCGCCGCCCAGCTCTTAAACTGCTTTGCCGCGCTCGCGTACCTGCCATCATCTCGAGGCGTGTGAGCGCTTCCTCCCAGCGCCGGGTGCTTCTTCTCCCGCGGAGCGTGGCAATTACAGGGGAATCCCCTGCTGCGGCGGAGGAAAAGCATGGTTTCTGCGGGGGATGTTGGCAGCACTTGCGGCGTGGCTTTCCTTCTCGCGCCATTTGCCAACAATAACAGCTCCAGATAACGACGCGGCGCGGGACGTTGTGATGCGAGGCGGGGGCGGGGCGAAGCTGGCGGTGGCAGAGCGGGCGGAGCTGGCTGGGGTGGGGCGGGGCGGGACGTTGTGATGTGAGGCGGGGGTGGCTGAGAGGGGCGGAGCTGTCTGGGGTGGGGCGGGGCAGGGGCGGCAGAGCGGGGCGGAGCTGGCAGGGGTTGGGTGTGACGGGACGTTGTGATGCAAGGTGGGGGTGGCAGAGAGGGGCGGGGCTGGCTGGGGTGGGGCGGGGAGGGACGTTGTGATGCGAGGCGGGGACGGGCGAGGCGGGAAATTGCAGAGTGGGGCGGGGCGGGGGCGGCAGAGCGGGGCGGAGCTGGCTGTTGTGGGGTGGGAGGGGACGTCGTGATGCGAGGCGGAGGTGGCAGAGAGGGGCGGGGAGGGACGTTGTGATTGCGAGGTGGGGGTGGCAGAGAGGGGCGGGGCGGGACGTTGTGATGCAAGGCGGGGGTGGCAGAGAGGGGTGGAGCTGGCTGGGGTGGGGCGGGGCGTTGTGATGCTGGGCGGGGCGGGGCGGGGCGGGGCGGGGCGGGGCGGGGCGGGGCGGGGCGGGGCGGGGCGGGGCGGGGCGGGGCGGGGCGGTGGCGGAGCGAGACTTGTAAACGCATTTCAGGCTCGTCGTCACCCGACTCCTGCAGCTGTGCTCAGCCTCCCACTGCCCCGCCACGAAATGCGTCCACGAAAGCGGCGTGGAATTGGCCGGCATGTGGGAAGAACTGTACGTCGCAGAGAAAGGAGGGGGAAAAGGCAAAGAGATTTAAATAGTAGTGTGGCGGGGGCGGGGGGAGAGGAGAGGAACGAAGCTGGGCGGGGCAGTGCAGGGTGACGAGAGGGGAAGCGGAAGAGGGTGGTGCTAGGCGGGTCGGGGATGATAAGAGCGGTGTTGCCTGGTCGGAGAAGGAAGGAGAGAAGTGGGACGACATGAGAAAAAGCAGAGTTGGGTGTAGCAGGGTGACAGAGGCTAAATGGGAAAAACCGAAAGTAAGTGGGGTGGAGAGGGAAGAGAGAAGAGGTTGAGATCCATGGGAAGCGAAATAGGTTGACGCGGTGTTGGCAGGCTGAGAGGGACGGTGTTCGGTCGGGTGAAATGGAGAGAAAAGAAGCAGACGAGACGAGGAGAAGCGGAATAGGGTGGGTAGGGTGGCGACGGGGAAGAGAGGGGTGAAGTTGGGTGAGTGGAATGGGGAGAGGAGAAGTTGGAGACAAAAGAGAAACGGAATAGGGACATGAGTGGCGGGAAGTATCGGATGTGGCGGCGGAGAAGAGAGACGGATCTAAGTGGTTGGTAGCGGAAAAAAGAGAGAAGACAAAGAGATCGGATTATTTTGGTGCGGTGGAGGTCGGGAACGACAAGGGCGGAGTAGGGAGAAGAGGAAAGAAACTGAATGGGGTGTTTCGAGGCGGGACGGGAAACAGGACGGAGTTGGGAGCAGCGGGAGAGTGGGACGAGACGAGAAACAGCAGAGATGACGAGGAGGGGCCGAAGCTGAGTGGGGCAGAGCAGGAAGAGAGGAGATGCGGACCAGGTCAAAGGGAAGCGGAGTAGGTGGGCGCGGTGCGGGCAGGGAGGAAACAGACAGAGTTGGGCGGAGAGGAGCAGGGAGACGAAAAATGGGTAGAGACAAGAAGCGGAACAATGTGGGAGGGGCGCATCGGAGACAGACGGCTCTGGGAGGGGGAAAGGAGGCGGGAAGAGGGGAGAGAATTCGGGTCAAGACAAGAGAAAAGGGACAAGGTGAAGCGATGTGAGGCGGGGCGGAGTAAGATGGAACTGGGTTATTCGATGAGAGGGTTTGGTCTCAAATACCCATTTGAGAGATAGATACCCGTTGATACCCTCACCTCTCAGAGTCCCAGACATTAAAAAAGAGGTTTCTCAAAGACGTCTCTATCCGGTCATCCTTTTGTCTGTGCATAAGGTTTCCTAAAAATGAATGAGATCGCTCTGCATCAACTAAAAGCCCTCCTATTTTGAAACTTATCTTTCATCTTGGGGTCAGTTTACATAAATCTTCCATGACATTTTTAAAATTCTCAAACATAACTAGGTTTTTGAATGAATAACGTAATAAATAGATTATTAATAACGATATAAACAGATAATAAATAATTTAATAAATGTTCAAGTAATGCGAGCAAAAATATCCTATTTTATAACTTCTTTTTCGATTTCATTCCCTCCCCTGCGCTTATCTTCATAATGCAATACATTCCTCCATATGAAATTCTGCCCGCAATAAATCATTTCAAAAACTACACTTTTTTGCATTTAGTAGTTTTCGTAATTTTTAATCACTTGGACTTTTAAAAATCCACAAACAGTATTTTCTAAAAATTGGAATCTTTTTGCATAAAGATATGTGAGGCTGCAGAAAAATGTGTCGGAATTGGCATGAAACACGGTCTTTAGGTTTCTGTTAACAAGAAAATAGGTTTTTCTTGTTCGCATACCTGATATATTACTTTGATATATGTTTTGGTTTCCTTGATAAAAAAGTTTTTTTTTGTTTTTTTTAAGAAAATAACATCTCACCATCCGTCCGACTGACTGCTCTCTCTCTCTCTCTCTATGAACAACACTAGCGCCAATACTATCGAAAGAATAAAAATAGTTATTCCATCTTCTGTATGATGTCACGGTCTTTAGATTTTGAAACGGTTACTTTAAAGCATGAATAAATTTTTCATTAACCCCCTGGGTCATTTTCAAAATGTTCTTTGTGTTTTTGTTTGCTGTTTCAAAAATTTGTTATTATATTTATTAGTTCCCAGAAATTTCAAACAATTGCTTATATATTAAATACTGAATCAAGAGATGCGTTTAAATGAAATATCTTGCTTAATAGTATACCTTAAATTAATTTCATATGCACGATTTTTGAAATATTAGTGGCTTCAATTAATCAAGAGTTAAATTGTGAGAAATTTGTTAGATTTCTCAATCACTACTATACAATCAATACTATTAACTACTTCATCAAATCAATCACTACTACTCAATCAATACTAACCCCACCATGGGTGAGGGTGTCAGAGTCTAGCCAATGATTATTTTTATAAGTTTCAATTTTTTGGAAACTGAAAATGATACTGTTTTTGATGTGCTTTTATTTAAAATATGATAGACTTTATTTTTGTCATAAATGAGTTGTTACGATATCTTTGGTTGTAGGTAAAACAATACGGACTATTTGCTCAAAATCTGAACATTCGTAATATATTTGGGAAATATTTCTAATAGTAATTTAGTTACTATTAGACTCCCGGCCACCTGTCCATTTGCATTCACTTTTCATCCACTAATCGACACGAATGATGTGTTAGTCGTTGCATCTCAGTCGCCTGGAAAAGAACTGATAATTCTTTTGCAAATTCATACGCAAGATGGAAAAAGGTTTTTCTAGAAAATATGTTGTTTGAAGTTTTAAGCACCTAAAACGGTTTTGGGTGATGTACGGCACCAACAGAGGTATCAAAAGCTCTTTGATTCCTTTTAAAGAGACAAATCTATTGGCTCAATTCTATCCAGTACCTTCTAGTATTTTCTGCACGAATTATACAAAAAACTGTTTTTGAAATTTTTAATGCACCCACAAGTTCATTGGTGAAATATTGTGTATTTCTACACTTTCTTTCCGGCATTGATATGAATCGTTACGATTTATTTGAAGAGCTAGAGTTCAAACATGTTTTATATTTAACTAAATGCACATATGTATTTTCAGTTATATCAAATTATTAGCTAATCAAAACCGTCAAAAACATCAATATAATCAAAATAGAAGAAATGGGCTCCTGAGCCCATCGGACCGTATATAGCTTAGCATTGCTAGAGTTAACTATCAGTTGTAGATCTCTACCCGAAGGAAAATGGTAGGCGAGAGGCTAGGCGTTGTGATTCAAAACCATATCAAAGTGTGTGTGTGTGTGTGTGTGTGTGTTTAACTTTTTAAAGAGTAGAGCAGAATGCTTGGAACTCAATAGCAGTAAAACAGTTTAATTTACACTTCAATTTTAAAAAATCGGACATAGGTTTTAATCTTTTCAACAAATGACTCACGTGTCAATTTGAATAGAAGTTGCAAAATTGTAAAATTACAAAACCTACACAAAACAACGAGAATATATGTAATGTTTTGATTCTTAGAGAGGTGTGTGTTTTCCCAGTTTCAAGCTTACATTTTCCTTTTCCAATTTTGTGGCAAATCTCGTTGCAGCCCTTGCTAGTTGCCAACTTCCTTTCCCTTACCTCACTTGGCACATATCGCGCATTTCTGAGAAGAGGATCAAGGGAAACGCTCTACATCACAAAAACATGAAAAACGGGAGACAACAAAGCAACGAATGCTGTACTTTTAATTCGTTCTCAACAATCTAGGGAGTCACATGAAATTGATTCGGTTTCGCAAATTGATATTAACACAATTCACCTAAAATTCATTTTTTTGTGTACTTCTGATACTGTAGGTTTAACCTGCTTAGAATTGAAGGATGTTAGAAACAGAGGATGTCTCTTTCAGCCTTTCTTCGGTTACTACCTATGGCCCTCTGTAAAGTTCATGTAACCTACAAAAACGGAGATATTATTTCAGTCTATTTGAGTAGCACACTACACTCACAAAAGGAAATATAATTGGTTGACGATCTTATATATTATTATGGATTGTTACAATATCTTAGCTAGCGTTACGGGAGTTAGTAGTTTATTATAGCTAATAGTTATAGTTTTATTCCACATCCGCGTATGATTTTAATAAATTTGAATCAAGTTGAAAAAAAACGAGAGGATGAAGAACATTCTAGAACGTTTGCTCATCTGGCCGTCGTCTTAAAAAATGAAGAATGCGGATAATAAAATGATTGAAAGGAAATGTAAAAACTTAAATACTAATTATTAAATTATTAGTAAATACTAATTATTTAAAAGGTTACACAAAAGTCTAACGTAATATGAACAAATTATCGGTTAGTGGCGTAGCAAGGTTTTGCCCAATACACATTACTTTCAACGTGAAGTCGAAAAGATGTCGCTTACATAATATGCTTTCACAATTTTCCTTCGCTTGGACTTCACATAGGCTGCAATAGGGTAGGTTTTGGTTATTTATAGTTTTTCCTTAATGTTGAATGATTTGTTGATACGTTGTATCTACACACTCATATTTATCATTAAAAAACAACATACGACGTGGTAAATAATTTCACACATATAGCACCTTCAAACCATATACATTTCATAGAAAATGAAAACAAAAAAAAAAACAACTGAGACGTGCTTCATCAGGGAACAATTTTGCTGCACTCTTCTCTCTTCCCCAAGAGGTGAACCTGCGCCACCAACCAATGTTGCCGTAATCTCGAGCGCTGTCAAGTAGATCGGCGGCCCAGAGGCGTCAACGAGTTCATTCGCGCGTTTTTCTTCTGCTTTCTCTTTCTCTTCGCCTCCGCCAGCACCCGCGCTTCTTGCTCTATCACCCCCTCCGCAACCCCCACCACCTCACCCACGCAAACTCATCCTCCGCTCCCCACAGGCTGAGATACCTCCTGGCAGCATCTCTTGCCACAGTGTCTGACAGAGAAGCCCTAGGGTTCCAGTCCAGGTTGTAATGGATCTTCGACCACATCTATAGGGCTAAGTGGAATTCATCCGCTGACTGGAGGAGAATTCTAAAGGTTATCTTCCCCGAGAGGAAGTTTTCCATGATTTCTTCGATTACTATCAGGCGAATGCCGAAAGTTTCTGAAACAGCGCGCGATCTTTCTTTCCTCACCCTTGACCCTTCCTCTCCCCTTTCGCGCGCACGCACACGCACATACACACACACACACACACACACACACACACACACTCATGCTCTACACTTACTAGGAATGGCAAAAAACATTGATGTTTTTCAAGCAGAAATTTCGAGCAGGACCTTCGATATTGCATTATCGATGTTTTGCTTTCGATGTTTTCTTCAGATCGATATATTTGTACAGAAATGTCAATGTTTAAGAAAACTCATGATACAAATAAAATGTTCAATATATATTATATTTGTGGATTTATCGCAATCACAGCCATTGACAACTGCCAATATTGTCGATCTACAGGCGACCCAAAACCGTTTGCTATTCGCAACTTTTCTCCAGTGTTGTCGCCTTTCTTGATTATTTTGTACATAGTAATATCGTTAAACTGCGATTTAAACCTTGACTACATTGAACATTGATTATAAAATTAAGATAAGTCTCAGGAAGAATGTAGTTTGAACTAATATAGATGTGTTATGTATCACATTAGAACCAGGACATTTTACTTCGAAGTGTTTCGTCACATTTAAAACTTCAGTATTTTAAACAGCAATGTTTTTGTGGATATTTGCATCGACATCGACATTTTGGTGACGTATGGAAATATCGATGTTTTGATAAATTGTGCCACCACTAACACTGACACACATGTACGGAGATCAGTCAGGAGTTTAGAGCTTTCCCCCACTGGGGCGGCACCCCATTGGTGGAGATATCGAGAGAGGGAACTTTCCCCCAATACTGGCGTGTACGTAGGGGACGGATGTGTCGTTCTACCTCTGTGTAACTGTGTCATCTTGTGCGATATGACAATGCTCGGATCTATCGGAACCACACGCACGGATCTATTGAGAATTCCGGTTGACGCGCTCAAAAACACGAAATAATAAATGATCCAATCCGTTCGTGCACATCATTCCACACCCGGCTTCAGCTCCCGGCTTCATGCTACCCTCACGTTCCACGTTGCATTTACAATCGACCTCACCATCTATCCGGTCTTGTTTTCCGTCTGCCCTATCTATTCCGACCACACTTTTCTCTTCTCTTTACTTCCCCCTCCGTTCCCTCGTTTTCACCTCTCCTTTCGCTCCTCCTTCCCACGACTCCGGCCCGTCACGTGCCCCTCGGCCCAGCTCTGGAAACGAACACGCGTCCGTTGACGCAGATTGAAGCCACCACAGAATACTTGCAGATTCCTGTTACTACAGTGTCTCTGACCGGGAGGTCCTAGAGTTTGAGTGCAGACGCTGCCAGAATTTTCCGCTCTAGCTAGATCGAATTGAGGCGCTGTGTGGAGAAGAACTCTAGACGCCGGGTGCTTTGGTTAGTAGATTTCTTTGATTTCTCCTGTCAATACCAGGCAGACGCTGCAGCAGTACCCTAACAAACAAACCACGGATCGCGCGCATTCTTTCCTTCCTCTTTCCTGTTCTATAGTCATTCTTCGTTCTAAACATTCTTCTTCGTAGCGTTCTAAAAATTTTCCATCACACTAATTTCAATAGTAAACTTTACATGAAAATATAAGCTTTTCTGTGAAGCGAAAGAACGTTGTGATATTATATTTCAATTCTCGTAAACACATTTGAGAGTAGATAACTATTAAGCGAGGTTCTGAAATATATTTTATTTCGAAAATACATGCTTTGGGAATGTGACTTTCCTTCACTTCTAAATTTTTACAATATACGTAACTCATGATGATAACCTTTCGTTTACGTGCTAAATAAAAATTACGTCAATTAAAAAATCATTTTTAGATTAAACGTCATAAAATAAGGCTAGAATTGGATACTGTGTTTTTATTGACAATTTACTACTCGCAAACTGTTAGCAACAGCGATCACAATATACTACACTTTCAAGCAGAGGAGCCAGATCACGATTTGTGGATATTATGTTCTCTCTATAGACTGAAGTACGTAAGCAATTCTTGGAACACCATAGCACTGCACAATCGTCCCATTAGAATTGGAATACCTCAAATTATTATTCTTAAATTTTAGAACGTCCTCATTTGTATTTTAAATTAAAGCAAATCAACATTCTTACTGTGCAACGTTTTTAATCATAAAATAGCAAGGTAAGTAAGTGAACCAGATGCCACCAACAATACCTAAAACTGAATTCTTTTCTCTCCCGAATACTCGGAATAATTTCATGCTGATATAAGTTGGTCTTATTTTTACAAAAGTGCCCGGAAAAATCCGCTGAAGTTTGTTTTTAAACTCTCCCCCGATGTCGTAACCTCGGAAAAACACCAGAAAGTAAAGAAGAGTTGGAATATTACTCTCATCTACTCGAAAGCGAGGAAAACAGACACACAACTTTCCGCTTACATTCTCTGTGATCTTTGTCCAACTCTACAAAGCTGGCGGCAATCCCCTCCTACAGGGACCATGCCAAGTAGTAAGTTGCTGCAAAGAAAGGAAGCGAGATACGGCAGAATTATTTTTCTGGGAGGTCATAGGGGACAAACCAGAGTGTAACAAACACAATGATGAACTCTGATAACCTGAATAAATGTTTGTTTCACGTGCTTCAGTTCCAGAAAAAGAAAGATGTTTCAACGATAGCTAAATTACTAATTATTATTTGTTTGCTTAGACATTAGTTATTAATTGCGCAGGAAGGTTTGTCCAACCCAGGCTTATATTTTTACAATTTTTTCAAAGAGAGCGAACACGTAAGTTTCTGTTTCGTAAACTTAATAAATGATCTTGGTGCGTCGATTGTTGTTTTCATTTAAGTTTTTAACCTCATATATAATTAATTTGAGTGCGTTTTGAGAGACATCTGGGGTTATAGAGTTTTGTCTCTTATAAGCGGGAACCCTTGTAAGACGAAAATAAAAATATAATCTTATGTAAATTCACCTAAGATTCTTCGGTTTTTCACTTGTGTCGTCGACTTCCTCGTAAATTGAGCACTGTTCGCCTAACCATCAATATAAACATCACCATCGGGGGGGGGGGGGGGCTCAACATAAATTACTCAACATAACTCTGCCTTCAGTATACACACACACACACAGATGTTGCTGGCCGGTTATTTGCGCCTAACAGTGGATGCTCGAACGGTTGTTTCTTTAGCAAATTCTGCCATTTATGACGTTGAGAGTGAACCTTTTTGTCCGGTTGATTTTAAAAAAATATTAAAAACTAGTCGTTCTACAGAATGGCACTGATTACTCGTATTAGTTTTCTTTTTTTGGGGGATGGGGTCTGGGTTAGCAATTCGGACTTGCACATACTCTTGCCAGCTGCCATATATCGCTGTCCAAAGTACATCTTTTTGATTTTTTTTTTTCAAATTTTCGGTTTTCTAATAGTAGAATAGAAATTTTTTTTCCTACAGCTTTTATCCAGCCGACAGCCGGTTGCCCTTAACGTCCCGAAGGGACGCATATTCGATCATAGACTAGACAAACACTTGCGGGCTCCTCTGATCTGGGGTCAGCAGAACGCGAGGCATCCGCGACAACACACACACAAATTCAAGGGACAAACAGCCATGCCCAGGGCGGGACTCGAACCCGCGACCCTTCGGACCGAAGCGCTGAGTCGGTACTCGCTCTTAGCCACCTCGGCCATCCAGGTCGGCAGAATAGAGATATTACTTTAATGATATTAACGAAGAGTAACACCTCGTCCTAAATAACAATTTTCATTGAAAAATGTGAAGCCTTGTTTAAGCAAATAGCGTGTTTCAGGAGCAGTTTTTAAGAAGTTTTTTTTAAATTTTTTTTTAAGTTTATTTTTGGTCGCATCAACTACAAGGTCATTAGCGACCGCATCAAATTAAATTGTCTGAGTACACAGGTAACATTTATATCTCTAATAATAGTTACATTGCTTTAATACCTTATTTCTACGTTATTACAATATACGCCGTTCACAGAAGTTAACATGGTTTGACCTCAAATTTCTGTTTTAATGCCAATAATTTGACAAAATTTGACCACTTGGTTTTGAAAGTCAGAGGAATATAAAATTGCTCCAATGTCCTGTCCCCGCAAAAGATTTATTCGCTGTAAGGCGAACTTGGGACAGGACACAATGATGTGGTCCAGGGTTAGGATACAGCAACAAAGATCACAAGTTCGGGGGGGATTATTTTGTAGTAAGTGAAAGTGAGTCAATTTTGAATGTCCCGTCCGGATTCTTGTGATGATCACTTGCTCTCTTCGGCTTAGTTTTTTGTTGATTATCAATTTATTGTGTTTACTGCTTGGATATTCAGTTACTTTCTTATGGAGGTCAAAGTTTAAACGTTACTGTAAATGCAAAATTTCAAGCTCTTTTTCACGAAAAATGTTTGAGTTTTGGGTATTTAAAGTAATTTAAAGCACTTTAACTCACAAGTGCAATAGTGTTTACAAATTGCCGGAAATGGACATGAGCCATATTTGAAAAAGAAAAAAGAAACAAAAAAACATTTGTGTAACTTTTGGAAAAAGAAAAGAATAACCCAAAATGAACTGTATGTCATATTAAACTGCAATTATCACTATCCGTTGGAAACGTTTGAAGAAAAAATGGATCCATTTTTTAGAAAATGGCGTTTGGGCGTTACAGAAAATGCAGAATTTTGAGCTCATTTTACAGAAATCTTGAGTTGCCGAAAAAGTATTTAAAGCACATGTATTCTTACATGCAATAATGTGAACAAATTGCCGCTTATGTAACTATTAAGAATGTAAGAAAGTAAAAAAAACACTTTATTAATTTTTTAAGGAAAAAAGAATAGAGCAATATGGCGTTTAAGTCATCTTGAAGAGTACTTTTAGCATTATTGCTACCAAAATTTTGAAAAAAAATTAGAGTGGTTTTTGAGAAAGTTTTTTTTTAATTGCACGAAAACTACTCAAATTTTCAAAACAATGTACCCGATTTGAAATGAGAGAATTATTTATTGAGACAAATTTAATATCAATTTAATATTTTCTAAAACAAAATCGGCTCCCTTTTCTTCAATTTTTTTCATGAATAATATAAGGGGCACTTAAAAGAATGTCATAGGTTAAATTTTTGATAAATCTCTGAATTTTCAAAAATTGTAAAAGTACAAGATAATGCAAGAGGTATGTGCTGTTGCAGCACCACATTTCTTGTTTTACAAATGAGCTGAGATATTTTGCGGAGAGTATTTTCATAGAAGGAAATTCCTTCTTATGCAACCTTCTATAAGAAGCATGAGAGTAATAATAATTAGACTTCTCGCCCACCGCGTACGATTTTTTTCAACTTTTGACACTAAACAATTGGAGAAATTTTATCCAGGGAACAATTTTGTGACCGATAAAAGATGAATAAATCGTAAAACACATGTTTACATTAGCATGCAGTTAATTATGTTGGTCAATTCTATAATTATTTTGAAACTATTTCTTGCAAAGTAATGATAGAAATAAACACAATTCCCTTTTCCTGAAAAAAATTATTTGATGGCATGTTGATGTTTTACTTACCTCGTTAATACTTCACTTACTCGTTAGTCTCGTTAGTACTTGACTTACATGTACAAATTTTAACAAAAATGTAGAACTGAATTAATAATAGTATGAAATTTTAATAATTACTACTTTTCCTCCTTTCTTGTGTCATTTAATTGCATTACATTAACTACTTGAAGTAAAATGCACCGTCAAGACGAATACACTTTATGATGACATTAATTAGCTGACCGACCAGCTGATTTAACTCATTTCCGCTGTCTCTATAGCGACTCTGACTGGGAGATCCCTTGGTTCCAGTCCCGACGACGGCGGATATTTGTCATTAGCTATATGGCTAGGTCGAATTCAGTCGCTGTCAGGAGAATCCTAGCGGCCGGCTGCTCCGATCGGTAATTTTCTTTAGTTTCTGCCATAAACACCAGGTGAATGCTGGAGCAGTACCCAAACAAATAGGTCGCAAACCGCGCGTGATCTTTCCTTGCCCTATCCTCACCCCTCACTGACACACACTTACACTAACGTGCACTATACTACCATACATGCCGGGAGACCGATCGGGGGCTTAGAGCTTGTCCCGGTTGGGGCGGTGTCCCGCTGATGAGAGATACCTGGCTGAGGGAAAACTTTTCACTTGAAGAAATTTTCTTCAGGAAATGTGACTTGGACATATTTTTTTCAATTGCTTTAGATTGTATTTTATATAATACCTTCTATTGACAATAAGCAGCATAATTTCATCATTCTACAACACAAATAGAACAAGATATTGCAAAAGATATTTGACAAATCTTGACAAGTGCAAAAAAGAAATTGTGCTAAGATTTGAGTGTTCTCAAAAATATGCATCCATTGTGCATGCAGTAAGTAATCAAAATATGCATTTTGTCCACTAAAAAATACTTTCAAGCACTGATACTGATCAATGATTTTTCAGTTATCAATAGTGACACCTCTCTTCTGTAGGTAATATAGACTGGGTAGAATTATTTGAAAGTTGAGGTTGTGGACTTTTCAATTCAACCGGAAAACATGAAGACACTTCATGTAAATGTAAAAATGGAAACAGGACAGTATATAAAAAGGAGGACATGTCCTCCTTTCCGAGGACAGATGGTAATCCTGCGTATATAAGCTAAGCAGAGTTTTAGAGGATTTAAAGCGTGGCCAGAAGTAAATATGCTCTGACCAGGAGCGTACAATGCTTTTGTGATCCGGGCTAAATCAATAACTAGCATTCATCAATTGGAAAACTAGCTTATATGTTTTGCTTAGAATGTTTATGCTCATTTGGGGAATTAAAATTCGCAAATTGGAACAAAGGAAGCATATTTGCGTTGAATAATGTTTACTAAGATGATGTATCAAACGACAATTCAATCACTTCTTTCTTCCCATTTTACGGAAGAGTTAGGAGAATTGTTCCATAATTGGGCGATGGCCTGGTTCATTTTAAATTCTGAATGCGCACGAACTCTTCGTGACGGGAGAAGTTTAAGGCTAGGCTAAGAACAAAGAGGGCGGACTCGGGAGGGACTTCCGGTGCAGAAGCAGCTTCTGTAAACGGGTGAAGAAGTGCTTCCCCCCCCTCCGACTTCTGCTGGCCACGAGCCCTGAAGAAAATTCAGGCTCAAGCTCGGAGAGGGGTTCACAGCGTTGCCAAGCTGATAGTTATAGTTAGTGCACGTAAAATTCCCCTTGGAAATCAACCTAACGGTTCGTGAATGTGTAGTTGTGTCAATGATTTTTTAACGTTTAATTAGAAGATACTGGCATGAGATTTGGTGTTGTATAATAACGCATGAGAAGAAACCTTGCCAAGTTCGCAACTCTGAAAAGAAGTGAAAAAAATACAAGAGTTATAGAATATGTGCCCTGAAACTGACTTTGTAATTATTTGGAACTTATTTTTATTAAGCTTCCAGGATACTCGCATTTTCAGAATTTCAACTCAAAAATGGCTCCATTTTTTTCCTTGCTCGCATAATGTAAGATTATAAATATGGTAAAAGAGCAATTTAAATTAAAATTTCTAAATGTTAGAAAGTAGTAAAAGTATTTTTTTTAATTTTCTACTACAATTACAATATTGAAGGAATATTTTTGTTACTCAATTCTCTTTCCCAAAATTAGATCTATTTATTACAAGTTATATTAAGTTAGATTTGTCCAGTACTTCAAGGGTTTGCATATATGTACTGAATGGCATTTCATAGAAATCATAGGAAACGTTTGTTACAGTATTTGATGCACATTTAGAGAAACGAAAAAATAATTTTACACAAGCTTGCCTTGATTACATCGAAGAGAGCTAACAATTTCTGCATACCATAATCTTAAACTAAAAGAGGTGAATTTGTTAGTTGTAAGTTAAATTTATTACCTTATATCTATTTCCTTTCTTAGCTATATTATCTACCTATGATCATCGCAATCGTCAGCAATGAGGACCATTTGAATGATTTGAAATCGGCGTTTTGCCATTTTGCGAACCGACAGCGCGTCAAATGAAGCGCTGGAAATTATAAATAATAATTTCGAATTTAATGTTATTAATTGCAATGTCTTCTGGTTTCATTATTCTGAATTTTATTTAGTTTATTTTTATTTTATGCTTACCATTTCTAAATTTATATATTTCTAGTATTCTGGCTGGTGTAGTCACAACTGGGTTCCGAAACATTGCTACATATAACTCACATTATAAAGAATATTTAATGAGGAAGTATTTACATTCAGTTGTCAGTAATAAAATTGGATTGCAGTTATCATTTAGAATTATATAGTATTACTATCAGAAATAAAATATAATCTTTCAGCCTTATCATTAATGTAATTAAATCCAACTTCTCAATAAATAAATGTTACAGTAATACTTCATCCCGCAAAAGGTTTTCAACCGGCAAAAAGAATGTCAGTATACTAGCATTCGAACTCAGATACATGTTTTAGCAAGCATTTGTTTTATCCATGGAAAACGTTAAAGAAATCATAAAGGATTATTCCATATGTAAATTAAATATCCAGAACTAATTGCTATCCAATATATCGTTTTATGAACGCATACGAAACTATGGTATCATTTCGTAATGTCCATCTTCTGCATATACGTATATATTTGCGGATTGGTGGAAAGAAAATACATCAATACTTTGATAATATAAATTGTAGAATAGAGCAAAAATCGAATTAACATTGGGATTTTCAATAGTAAATTATTATTAAAATAATAACTATTTTTTATATCCTTTAGAAAATCCAATCCTGCTCTCCGAGAAATTTTCTTGTGGTCCATAGTTCATGGCACAACTATATATATTTCATTAATTTCAAACAAAAATTACGCAAAACATAAGATTGTACATAACCTTTTTTTAATAAGCTGATTTTTTCTCTCTCGCACTTACTTCATAAGAGAAACTTGTGATCTTGCACTAGAACCAGCACATTTGGGGCAGAAAAACTCGTATTGGCGGGCTCTGGTAACGAGAAAATGGATGAATCCTGTTGCTATATTTAGTAGTTTTTTTTACCACACGCTGTAGCCAGAATCAATGCTTTGTGGGTCCTCATTACCAAAATATTGATTGACGCCAAAACGACTGCCTTTCGGTCTGTGGTAAATGCTAGCGCCTACACTGTTCAGCCGATTTTTCCCAAATTTCATATTCCCCAATCGATCTGAACGAGGTCAAAGCTTGGAGAGTTTCAACAGGATATTTTTATTTTGAGGGTACTTTACATGAAGCAAGAGCATTGAAACTCCAGATTTTTCGAAAATTGCAAAAGTTCATTTTTATTCGGCGACGTCCTACAACTAAAATATTTAAGACACGATTATTTTCTTTAATGCAATTTGTTCTTTAAAGACACATTTTGAAAAAAGACCTTTTTGAAGTTTTTCAAAACTCGAGGAACTTCAGTTGAGAAGGGATTGTCCTAAACTCAGGGATTTCAATGAAAATGAGACCTGCATCTTTCTCTTAAACATCCATTATGCTATCCAAGGACAAACAATTTTGTGCCCTTTTTGAATTTTTTTAAATATCCAGGGACTTCTTGTAAATTACCCTCCCATATTAGAATATCGATTTTTTAATTAAAGGGGCCGTGACATTGGTCAGATCGATTGCGGAATATCAATTTTGGAGAAAATCGGCTGAACGGTTTAGGCGCTAGCGTTGATCACAGGTGGACAGATGGACGATTTTGCCTTCAATCGAGTTTCGGTAACAATGACTCACAAAACATGGATTCTCACTTCACGAGTCAGAGGAAGTAATTTACTGTATATTGATAGAATATTAAGAATTACTAATTTACTGGGTATACGTTTTATCCACATTTTCGTTACCAGTGCCCGACAATAAGAATTTTTGTTCTCTTCGTAGGTACGTAAGGGCGAGTAACTGAATACTACGGTTGCTACTAAACACATTTTTCTCATAAAATGCTTTATTTTTATTTAAAATTTATATTAGTATAAAACAGTTTGTTTAAAATGGTACAGGCCCAACTTTCATTAAAACCTCGAAAAAGCATTTGCCATATTCGAAATTCTAGTCTTTAATACTGAAGCTAGGAATTTATTTGTTGACTCCGAAAATGCTTCAACAAGATTTCTATATGAATTCATGTACCCTTCTTTTAAAAATGTTAAATTTTTTACTTGTTAGAATCGCCGCAAAATTAAGAATTAATTATATCGCAATAGTTCGATTTGCGTAATTCATGGCATTGGGTAAAACTACTTGTTTGGTAGCGAGGCCGTTTGATCTCGTATGCCAGTCTGAATAAATATTTTTCTTTAACAATTTGATTAGAAACTGTATTCGATCACGAGAAGACTTTTTCATTAAACTCGTTATATTTCTGAAGCCGTTGTTTACAAAATAAATCCTTCTGAACCGTAAAAACACAGATCTACATGACTTTTAATTAAGATTGTTAACCATTTTCATTGGTTAATTTGGGAAAGGTTCATAGTTGATTAGCTGTTTGAATATTTTATGGTTCCGGGAGCGTCAACTGCTATGGTTATTAGTCTCATAAGTGGAGTGCATGATTTTATGGTACGCTGGATATACAGATATATTTCTTTGAGACGCGACCAATATACATTCAAATTAAATTTATTAATCGTAACGAAGCTTAGCGATACTTCAGAAGTGTTTGTTGGGTGCGCAAAATCTGGGATGATCAGTATCATAGTAAATGTATTAGCAAATTAAAAACACTTCTTGGATTCAGAGTTTTGTTAATCATTTTGAAATTTATATTGCTAACAACTATACTCATTTTAATATATAATTCTATTGTCCTGCTAGTTACCATAATTTTATATTTTAGAATCTCTGCGTTGTATTCAAACATGCTCTTTTACTGCATTCCAGTTGATCAACAACTTGCTCGTTTATTTGTTACTGCTACAATAACCCTCTATTCCATGCAGGAAGTCTTTAAAACCCCACAACACGGTTGTTATTCTTTGCCGGTATCCCCTTTAATACCTTGGTCACGCAAGAGAACAATTACGCGCTCTAACGACAAAGTAATCAACTGACTCCTGACAGCTGCCCCATCTAGTGGAGAGCAGAAGGACTTTATTAATTACGGTTTTAATTTGGTTACAAAAGAGGTAAGTGGTCGTTTTAGCGAATCTGCAAGTCAAACCGGAATCTCGGAATGAGAAAGAGAGTTTCGGAATAAATGAACAAAGAATGGTGATTGGTTGGTTTTATTCTAGGTGAATTGTCTTCTCTTAATCAACTATAAACACAGATTTAACTCTAAAATGTATTTTGTGAACTATCTAAAACTAAGTACTTCGAAATTGACACATATTTTAACATAGTTTTTATAGCAGTGTATTCAGCAATATTTTATTTTTGTTTATTTCCATGGAGGGTGAAGGATATACAGTAAAATATAAAACAATTCAGTGATTTCCGATATTAAAATTGTATAAACTAAACCGAAGAATTTGTGAAAGTTGATAAAGGGCATCAATAATTCATAAGAGACCAAATTAACAAATAACATAACGCATCTAATAAGGCCTCACTAAATAAACTAGAATGTTCATGAAAGGCGTAACAATAATGAATTCACTTTCTATGAATTTTTATTGATACTGTTTCTTTCTTAAAATATGTTGACTTTAAAATATTCACTAAAAATAAATTAAACCTTTCTTGTTTCTAAGAGCTTTCTGAAAGGACGAACGCTTTATCGTAGCTCCTAGTTCTGTCATTAGTTCGTGGCTCTGATTTCTCTTGATGCTATTTCAGCACTTCCGGTCATTCGTAGACTCCGAGAGCGACAGACAAAGAGGAGCCAACTTTCGACTCTCCCGCCCGACCCAGTTTCGTCGTGTTTCCAAGGGAACGGTCGCTCCCTCCCTCCATATTCATGAACGCTGCGCATTCTGACAGCGACTTGTTGCCTTATGTAAAAAATTACTCGTCACGAAACTGCAAACCCTAGGATTTACATTGTAAATCATCTTATAGCATTGGAAGAAGTCATATTTTAGGTTATCAAGCAGAGGAGTAAAATGTTGGAATATGCTAGATATCTACTTTTCTGTAAGTATCTAAAAAAAATACATAAGTATTGCTACTGTTCTCCTGTTCTTTGGTTTGACAGCCCGCTACAGACCTTGGCCGACCAGTTGTGACCCAGCCTCTCGGCCATAGGATAAGGGGTTCGTGTGTTTAATAGGAAAACGCTACTTCACTCTGTATACTGATCTTTATAACCTTAGGGTGTGTTTTCTTATAATGGGATACTGGGACATTCGTGAGGAAAACGCACAGATATAATTTGTCTCGGCCGGGAATTGAACTCGGAGTTGCAACGTGAAAGGGGACCACGCTAGCCAACGAGCCACCGAGGGAGGCAAATATGGATACTGCTGAATGTAAATGCCAATTTTACCCATTTGATTCTCATATCCAAAGGATTTATAATCATCATACGATGAATTACAGTTCCCGCAGTTAAGGTCAACGTAATTCGTTACTAAACAAAACAAATCATCAGAAACACAATCAGAAAAATTAAATGTTATATAGAACGTCATATGTGATATATTAAATATGAAATTTGTTCCAACAAAACGACTTTGGCTGTTTCACAAGGGCTAGTCCAAACCCTGTGAAGTGTCCTAAACCCTACCCCTATCCTTATTCCTTCCTAATTCTGGCCGCTGGGTAGTGACGCAGGAGCGCGCGGTGGGAGGCGCGTACGCGGAGATGCTACCTGGCGGTCCTCTTGACAACCGACTGCGACCACTGCGAGACGCGACAGACGTAATATTAACGGAGGATTACTCCAAAAAAGCCCTCTTAGTAATGGAGGATTACTCAGAAAAGCGCAAAGCGCTCAACGCCCCCCAAGGGGCTTGAAGACGCGTTGCGTCAAAGTAGACGCAACAAATTAAAAATAATAATAATAATAATAATAATAATAATAATAATAATAATAATAATAATAATAATTTAAAAATACTTATGGAAATATTTTTCAATTTGAACCAATAGTGTAATTTAAATTTTGTAGGAGACATTGTTTTCATTATATGATTTTGTAACTATGTAAGGGTGTAAATTGTTTCAAATGTGTGGCTCATTACAGCCCTCCTGTGACTGCAGTGAACATTTTTTCTGGTGAGGAGACAATATAGGGGAGGGAGACAAAATATTTTCCTTGCTTCGTGTATCGCTTCCTGCATCCTTCCTCTGAACTAGAGGATTGTCTCCAAGTATTACAAGGTATTATTCTGCAGCAATGGTATACAATATTTATAGCGTATGTAAATAAAAGTACTTAATGTTAAAAACATATCCATTGTTCTTTTTTTTCCTTTTCATTTTCCTTAATGAGTAGGATTTTGATTTGCACCAGCTTCTTTATCCGACTGGAAACACATGTACAGATAATCAACACATTTTTAGAAGATTCAGATCATGAATACGCCTTGCTCAGGATTTGTAACCATTTAGCAATCTCGGCTACATCAACTTTCAGCATTCAGAAGTTTTAAAACTTTCATGTATCGTCTGTTTAAGTAACCGGTAATTGTAATAATTTGTAAACAGGTTTATGTAACCCAAACCATTCTTTAATAATTCATATCTAGTCTTGATTTTGTTAATTATACTTCCATCCATTACTTTTGTGATTGAAATGTACATTCTGTGTAGATGCATTTACTGTCGGATGTAAACTAAAATAATTAATTATTTATTCCAAGTCATTATTTAGGGTTAGATCGGACAGTAATGTTATATTTTCTCTCATGTAATCACCCTTTTTCTAAGAAATAAAATTGCTAAAATAGTGGGATAATATGTGGGTATCTCAAAATAAGTGGAATATATTTTTATTTCAAAATTGTCTTTTATTTTCAATGGCACAAATGCACAGATATTTTTAATATTAACATCCCTCCTGGGATTTTCTAAAGACCCCCAAGAAAATTCCAGGAGTTTACCAGTTTTTAAATGAAATTATTGCAACAAATAACATATGAAGAGCATTCTGAAGTTTTTTGAAATTTCTATCCTCAAAACTGAAAGGGATATGCGGGGTACGCGACGGAGACCTACATTCGAGAAAATACGATATTCCACTTCCTTCATTCCGTCCGTCCATCTGTGCGTCATTCATGGTTAGACCACGTCGGTCAACAAATCGACACGAATGCGGTAGCATATGACGCATTTCGGACTTCTGATGAAAAATTTATAATTTTTGTTCTTATCCATGCAGAAAATTCTAGAAATTTCTCTAAACATTGTTTTTTGTTAATTCTGTTCATACATTTTAGTACTATTTTGCCTTTTTGTCATTACGCATATTGTTACGATTGATTCATCAAATTGACGATATGAAACCTAAGTTTGTAATGGAACAAAAATTTAAATGAATATTTTAATCTATACTTACTCCTGTATTTTTCTATGCCCAAAAATAAACGAGCCAGGCAACTGTGATGTTTAAAATTTAGGTTTTATGAACTTTCCAAGCAGAAATTAAACTTTTAAATAAAAAAGTCCCCACCGGATGCACCACACTAAACTACTGCAAGTGGAGACTTTCTGGAAAACATGGTAAACCGAGAAAAATCAAGGAATTTCATTTCTCTGGAATAGTCAGGAAAATATCAGAGAATTTGTGGAAGAATCATAAGAAGTCATGGAAGATTTAGAAATGGTTATAAAACTAGATATTATACATAAGAAAATATTAAAGCATTACATGTTGAATAAATTCTGTGGTGGCAGCGGAGATTTTGTGGTAATCCATGATAAAATATCCGGAATCAGTGAGGTATCTACCACAATAGTAGGCTATATAATTTTAATATGTATCATATTTAGCCAAACACGTGTTTCAGAAACACTCTTCCCATCCTCAATGGTTCTACAATTTTAATTACATAAACAAATTAACACATGTATCAATATCAACCTAGATACATAATCATATATAAACTAATGAACAATAATATAATTATTTAAAAAATAGTACTTACCCAAGTAACACAGATTAAACACATAATCTGTGTAACACTGCATCCGTACAGCGTACGAATAAAATGGCGTCTTGCTTAGACGACTCTATGAATTTATGTGTCAACTTCGGTTTGTTAAGTTTGTTCTAATTTTTTCTTTATCTCGGCAAAATCACAAAGTTGACAAATTAATTTTACGCTTTCTTTAATATTTTCTATAAATATTGTGAAATAATCTACAAAACTTATTAGTGATTTTTTTAATGCTCTGGAAAACCGGGAAAAGACAAGAACATTTCTTTCAGGAAGTGAATGGCCACCCTGTGCTAATAGATTCGGGTCCTAGAAATACGCCCCTATTCATCGCACAATGACGAAGTTAGATTTCAATTTCTTCTCTGCGGCGAGTATCCTTCTCTGTTTTCCCTCCACAGTAACCCTGAGGAGGCGGAAATTTATTTATTTAATTACTGGCGTACAAATTACGCTGCTGCCTTGCGGCTTAAGCAGCTAAGGGACAGGCAAAAAAAGCTTAATTCTAACTTAAATCTAATTTAATAATTATGTTGTAGCACTTTGGCATACTTAATTTACAGGAAAAATGTTATTGTTATTTTTTTCTCTTAATTCTAAATGTTTTATTATGGTTTTCTGTGTGTTTCATTCAATATATACATAACCATTCATTCCCACAGCACTGCACTGAATTGAATGTCTTCTGTTCGCCGCGGCACTGACTTGGCTCAAAGTGTCCGTGGCGCTCAGGCCCATTGGGAGGTGTGGCAGGAGGGGCGCGTCGTCGCGTTGCCCACGCGTGCCTCGGCCGATGGCGAGTCTTCCCCTCCGCGTTCGGCTGCCTCCGCTTGCTCGCACAAGGTAGCAAGCGTATCGTGAGGCAGCGCACGGAAGAGGCGAGTACCCTCGAGTGTCGCCTTCAGAAGCAGGAAGTTCACCCGGGGCCTGTGACCGCAGGCACCGCGCACGCCTTCTTTGTCGAGAGCGACTCCCAATGTATTAGCGAAGCACTTGGTTTCCTCGCCAGATTCTCTTTCTCTGGGACGCGATGTAATACTCCTTGATTGCGCCTCAGCTCGCTAAACTTTGCAGTCTCGGAATTAATAAACGCCTCTTGTCATCAGCGACGGAAAGACAAAGATTTCAGAGAAGTGGGACTGTTTCGTTCGTTGTTCTTTGGGAGCGCGGTCGAAATGCTATTACCGAGAAAGTGCCGCGAACAGAGTTCTCTGTGGCGGATGTTTGGCAAGCCGGAAATGGAGTTACGGGTGTTTCATGATTAGAAGGCAATGTTTAATGCTACCACATGGATACTTGGAAGTTATAAGTAGTACGTCTTTGGGAAGGAAGGAAACGAAAAAAAGTGAGAGTACTTGATGCGTTGGCAGAACTTGAGTCAGACTTAATGCTTTACCCGGCAAGCTGGACCGTTGGCATCAGAGGGAAAGCTGCCAAATAACTGGGGTGGAACCCTAAAAGATTGCCGAGATTTAAAATTACAATCCCATTATTTCATTGTTCTTAGAATTGTGTGGGTTACAAAGAAGTCTACGTTTCCTCTTTAGAACTTCCAATAAAACATGACATTTTCTTTTTGTCGCTTTCCAGTGCTCTTTCCTTGCAATGGTAATAACCTTCTCCGTAAGTTTTTGGACTGTTTAATATTGGTAAATCGGGCCAGTGGTTTTGGAGTCAAGTATGAATTATACATTCTTGGCGCCAAGGTTCGAGTGTAATCGTGTATATTGTGTTGACCAAAGAGGTCGGGAACGACTCTCTAGATGTCGACGATGTTTAAAAGAGGATCAATGATGATCAAGTGGTTGATTGGTTGAGAGTTGACTTTGACTCGGTAACGGATCGATATAATAGGCGAAGAGAATAGTAAATGGAAAAAAGTAATAAATTGAAAATTATTTATTATCTAATATTTATTTTTTGTTTCTATTATGTTTTCATATAATAATGTCTAAATTTTCCTCTTTGAGAATTTAAATTTATTCACCTAGATGAAATTACAATGTGTTTTTTACAATATTTTAGAAATTTCAATCTGTTTTTGATCTGAAAACATGTTTATATTTGTGAAATTGAAAATGATAATAAATCAAAAAATAAAAAAAACATAAATCTAACACTTTTTGAAACAATTTATTTGTATTCTTTGTGAAATTATCAAGTCATTTATGTGTCGTTATTTATGGTCATATTGTACTGTATTTTAAAGAGAAAAATATCAGGAGGATCGATTAAACAAACCAATCTTTTAAAAGAGATCGATGACGGAAAAAGTTTGTGAATTCGCGGTGTACACTGTCTTCAGAATAATACGATCCAATTCGAATAATATGGTACGAGATTGGGATATCAGGGAAATACTCTGTGGTTAACTTAGACTGTACTCAATTTACTCATTTACTTTAAAACGTGAGGAAAAATATGCCACCGAAATTGGACTTCAGACATCTACATGTGAAAATACGTGAAAACTATGAACCTGTTGATAATAAAAATAGTATTTTACGCATGAAAACATACCAGTAGTCTGGCAGACAAGTTTATAGTATTTGCGTGATTATTTTCGTCCGTAGTGCTTCAAAAGTAAGTTGGGTTACGGGTAAAGGAACTCTTTCATGTTTCTGTAGCAATAAATTTATTTTTCTTCTCAGAAAAAGTAATCCCGCAGTGGTTTGGAAATTTTAATGCAAATGGTCGGGGAGATTCAAAGACATTTATAGTTTGCTTTTATGCATTCCAGAATTTATTTGATGCAAACTCAATATCTGACCTAATTGAAGCCCCAGATTACAATTAAAATAATTTTCTTTCTAGTCCTAGATACAATAATTAAAAATGCAGGTTTCATTAACTTCAACAAATTAAAATTGGAGCAAAAATGTAAACTTGTTTGGTCTTACTCAGAATACTTTAAATTACCGGTTATCCATGCAAATATTATTTCTTTTTCTTTTGTTCATCTTCGCCTTCGAAAGTGAAGAGAGTAATGTAACGTTGCTTAAATAGAACTTAGAAACAAAAATTCCTCTTCCAATGTCCACGATACTATTTCATGGTCTCAATCCCGAACACAATGGATTTTGTCATCTTATCACTTGTCAATAAGTGTCGTAAGCACACAACATTTCAAAGATTATTAACTATTTTCAGGAGATTCTGTGGCTCAGATATGCCTGGCAATCAGATGCATTCTGAATGAACGCAAGAGTAACACTATTTTGGAGGTTGACTCGTAAAAATACTCTACTTTAATTTTCCCAATACTAGAGTTTTTAGAAATTCCGTATCCAAAAATATCCATTTTGCTGTTTTGTCCTTTGAAAACTTGCGTCTCGTAAGTTTTTTTGTCCATAATTTGTTTTTGTTTTTTTTAATGTGTGTGTGGGATCTCAATGGAATGGAATTTTCAAGTCAAATACTTTAGTTTTCACATAACTTCCACAAAAGAGATACGGCACACTGAGAATTGTCTTAAGAATTCACACGCTGACCATAATTGACTTCGAGAACTTGGATTTAGGAAGCCATTTGTGGTATCTTTGACCTCTGGGAGAAGATGATTTTCCATTTTAAAATCATTAAAAAAATTAGTTGCACGCTACAGCGGTTGACAACCGCTGTAGTAAAATGTCAACGCAAACCAATATTAACAGATAAACATTTGGAATTTATTTTGATGGAATAGCTTACAAGCTTTGAACCCGAGTTTGATATCCGTATTATCCCTAAAGAGCATTTACATTATTCCCATTAGCTGAGCTGCAATTCAATCAATTGTATTAAATTTGGTTTGAAGTAAATTTCTAATGACCTGTTTACGTCATTTGTGGATTAATGAAATTCCTCTTCCAAACCCGTCGCGTCAATAAATCGGAGAATATATTTTTTACAGTTAAGTGTGTGTATATATATATATATATATATATATATATATATATATATATATATATATAATGCACATTTTATTGTTCTTTGTTGTAAAATTAGTGGCATTTACCAAGCAGTGAAAACAATTTACATTGTGTTTTTGTGCTTATTCGAAATTTCAGTTGTGTTTTTTAGAAAAAAGTAATTCGTTTAATTTGATAAGAAAGGAAAAACATATTCTTACTAATACGTATATCTATACGAATGCTCTACACACCACAACACTTGTCTGCCAGGAGACTGGTCGGGAGCTTAGACCTTGTTCCAGTCGGAGCGGTGTCCCGCTGCTGCGATATGCCTGGTTGGAGAAAACCCTGTTAGCCGACGGGAGGGTCGGCGCCGGATCTCACCATCCAGCAGGGGAATATCAACGCCACATCCCGAGGAAAAATATGCACTATACGTACGAGACTAATGAATAACAGTTGACGTGCATGGGCTCACTAATCAATCAATCAAATCGAATTCTGAAAGTATGGTACAATCACGGTGAAGTAAATAGTATTAATGCCAACCTGAACTGTAATTACAGTGTGCGTTACGTCACTTTCGTCCCATACGGTTACTGGATGTCGCAATTAGAACATATAGAATTCATTCATAAAAGTGTTTTGGAAGTGTACAATTTTAAAGATATGAAAGCTCATGGTGAACTTCGAAAGTCGTGATTTTTGTCTATCATGTGAATCGAAGGGTGAGTACTTAATTTTCATCTAACGTTATAAAAATCACTAGTGGTGCTAAAACAGCACGTACTTTCTCGCCCATATTTTCACGCATAATTATGCGGAAAGTATACAAATTTTCGAAAACTTGTACATGACCAAATTTCAAAATTTATCTTTAAGAAACATTTCATTATGGGAAAAATCTACATCTTTATTATTTTAGTTGTAGGATAACTCCGAAAACTTTTTTAACTTTAGCAATTTTCAAAAAATTAGGGCCTTCAACTAATATGAGACATGCACCAGTCTCTTAAACGTCCTTCACACGACGACATCAGCCACATCGATTGGGGAATATAAGTTTTTGAGAAAATCGGCTGAACGGTTTTCTAACGTTGTTCACAGACGGACAGACAGACGTTTTGCCGTCATTCGATTTTTTGGTATCAAGGACACAAAAAACATACATTCTTGCTACACCACGTATCAGAGAATGTTTTTCTAAATTTACCAACAGCATTTATGCACTTTTTCGATACCAGGTCCCTCCAATAAAATTTTCTTGCTGAAAATTCGCCGTTTTTTCACGCATCACATATTTCATTATTTTTCACGGTAGCTAAGCTGATTAGTCAATATTCGTGCTGAAAATGAGATATGTATGCAACTGGATTCTTGTAATCATAGATTACGTTTCTGCGTAAACAAAAGAACCTTCCTCATGATCGCCAAGAAATAGGGGCATATGTATCCTTATATTTCGTAATGTCATAAACCATAACAGGATAATTCGATTTCCTCCCTCTGTAACACAGGTATTTGTATGTGATGGCGTGGAGCACAGGTGCGATTCTGGTGTCTGAGGGATTCAAATTGAATGGCCGACTGCTCTCAATAGTGGTTTCAGTGATCTCTTACTGGCGAATGTGAGAGAAGTACCCAATAACAGGAGCAGTGTGGGATCGTTCCTTCCATATCCTGGCCCAAATCGCCATTTTTAGGGCCAAATAATGAGCCGATCACCCTTGTAAAACGGTCCCAGACCCCCATTGATCCAGAAAGAACCTCCGTGTAATGAACGAGATAGACCAAGGCAAAAGTATACAGGTATTCCACCAACTATGGTCCATTCCCATAACTTCTGAACGGTTCACGATACCGAAGTGCAGTAAATTAAATGGACAATACTTCCTGTAGCAGCTTGATCAACTGTTTCCTTCGGAGCTGGTGGGCTTGGCGGCGATGGAACTTACTGGTCGACTGTTACGTTTGTTAAAATCATATGTCAGAAAGTCTAACTTTATTTTCAAAAAACTATCAAAATACAAACCTATGATGCATCATTGTATTTCTCTTTTTATGATATATCAATTGCTGATAAGAAAAATATATAGTTGTAATTAAAAAATCAAATATTAAATTTCTCAAAATGTAAAAATATTACGAAGAATATTTCAGCAGCATATTACTTGCCCCATGATTCAGCATCGTTGAGCAAAAGCTGCACTACGATATCGAGTGCCATTTAGATGTTATGGAGGTGGCCGATAGTTCGTGGAACAGCCGTATACTGGTGAGTCAGAAGAAGCCTATTCAACAAATCCTTGCCGGCCCGTCTCTGGACAGAGGTCGAAAGGCAGCAGCGGAGGCAAAGGGGGCGAAGACAAGGGAGGAACACTGGCAACGCTCGCTCCCGGGAATCGATCCCCGGTCCCGGAGTCAGGGGCGGCTCTCGCGCAGCGCCAGAGCGGAGCGTGGGCGAGCAGGCGAGCGAGACGGGGGGCGACGGGAAGAGCTGAGGGAGAGGACGGATGGGGAGTGTTGGGGGGCGGGGCGAAAGGGAGCGATTCCGACAGTTTCTTCATTGATCAGTGATTCAAGGCGCGTCAACTGGTAAGGTCATTAGTCCCGTAAGTGTAATGCATGTTTTGTTTTTGCTCGCGAGGTAGTGGTGATCTTCCCCCGCAGGATGACGAGATCCGGCGTCGATCTACTGTTGGCCAACGGTATTTTCCCTAACCAGGGATCTCTCACAAGCAGTCGTGATGAGCTATAAGCTCCCGACCGGTTTCCTGGCATGTATGGTAGTGTAGTGCATATCAGTGTGTGTGGAAGTAAGGGGTAGGAAAGTAAGAGGAAGGAAAGATAGCGTGTTCGGTGCCCCGTTTGTTAGGGAACTGGTTTGGATTTGTGTGGAGTTATGAGAAGACTACCGACCGGAGCAGTCGACCGCTAGAATTGTCCTCCAGGCAACGATTAAATTCGCCCTAGCTAGTGCCGAAAATCCTCCCATCGAATCCTAGAACTTACCGGTCAGAGGCACTACGGTGACCTCAGTTGATACCTTGAGCCACCTCTACCGGTATGTGTAGTGTGGGGGCGCGGTGTAGAATGTGGGGTGGAGGGGGAGAGCGCGCGGGAACGGGGCGGGGTTAGCATACTGGACGGGGACAGGTTGAAAGCGGGCGCAAGGCGGAGGGAGAGGGGTTGGATGAGGTCAACAGGTTAAATGTGGGATGGGACGGATAAGGGGACGTAATGAATGGGGGAACGGATTGGATGGAGAACGAGAATAGCTGGTGGTGGCGAGCGGGGCGGTGTGGAGGGGACTGGTGGAGAAGAGTGAAAAGCAGGGTGCCGTAGTGCAAGAGGCGGGGCATCGGGGGGCGTGGCGGAGGGGAGTGGATTCGATGGGGGAGGTTGGATGGAACACGGGTTGAATGTGGGATGGGTGGGTGACGAGGATGGGATGAATGGAGACCGGGAGAGCTGACTCCGTCAGAACTGATGTCACTGCAGTGCCTTTGACTCGGACATGCACTACACTACCACACATGCTGGATGACTAGTCAGGTGGTTAGAGCTTGATCTGGCTGGTCCGGTACCCCACTGGTGGGAGATACCGGGTTGAGAAAAACCTCGCTAGCCGACGGTAGGTCGGCGCTGGATCTCGTCATTCAGCGGGAGAAGTTCATCGCCATCTCCTGAACAAAAACATACACTACACTTACGGGAATAATGACCCAAGTAAATCACGCGCTCGAAGTCACCAACAATCAACCATCATCATCATCATCATCATCATCATCATGGGATGAATGGGGTGACGGATTGAACGGAGGAGGCGAATCGGGGGTGAGCAGTGGAGCGAGATGTGTTGGTAGCGAGCGGGGCGGTGTGGAGAGACGGCTGAGGCAGGAGGCGGGGCGGAGTGGGGACGGCAAGCAGAGCCAAGCTGCGTGGTGGTGGGGCGAGTGAAAAAGAAGCAGAGGCCGGAGTGCGGCGGTCAGTCTGCTCGCCTTCTGTGTCCGCGCGTGGGTTGAACCGCTTCCGATCCAAGTGGCGTTGTTCGTTGGACAAAGACGGCTCGCAGAAGACATTCACTCGACCCCTGCCTTCTATTTCACTATTGTACCGAATTGCACTGATTGATCACCTCGTACACATCCATCTTCATCTAATGATGATGGATGGGGATGAGGGTGATCAATCAGTGTAATGAGGGTCAATCATTAGAGGTGATGATGACGATTATTACAATTAATAATCATCGACACCACCTCCCTCTGTATCCCCATTCAAGGAAAGAAAAGGTCGAATAAGAAGACTCACCTGAAGAGGAGGGACATGAAAAAGAAAAAGGGTGCACGGAAGAGAAGTAACGGAAGCATTGGTAATAATTAACGCGATTCAATGATCAACTTAAGGGAAATTTATTGATTAACAGTTCAATTATTACAATTCAGGCTCCAAGGAAAGATGCAGAGTCCGTGTTTCAGTCACGACTAAGAGTCTTTGTGAGTACAATTTGTAACATGAACTTTACATACTGTGGGGGAAAACTTTTATGTAGGTAGTTCGTAACGTACAGTCTGAAGACATCGTAGGTTTGATTTCTGACTGAGGTAAAATTTGAGCACTTAATAAATAGCTGAGACTAAACAGACCCCACAACTTTAAGGCTGACTGCAGTGGTTGCACGTTTACAAGGTTTCTTTCGATTACTTTTAGGTGGATGTACGTGCAGTTTCGTAATGAACGGGCTGCAATCTGCATGGAAGTCTTTCTTGTTCGTCCTGCTCACAATTCCATCCCAAAAAGATCAACAGATGCAACCCGTTAACGAGATATTCTGGCCCTCTTTTATATATGGTTTCCCCGCCTCCAGATAAAAGTAGTATAATGAAAGGAAGTGAAGCATTATCACAGCAATATCCGACCGAAAATAGGTAAACCTGTAAAAAAAAATTCAAGAACACAAGATATGTTGATTGTTTCATTCGTATTTCTGGGCGTGTCCACTGCTGTTGTTATTAGTCCCTACACCCTATCAGTGTAGTTTTCATTACTCAATCCTCTTTTCTTCGTCGCTTCTTCTACTTCTCCCAATGTAAGTTTATTTTTTTTCTTCTTCGATGGGTAGCTGGTTGCCATTTCTACAGTAGTTTCGGCCAGCGTTCTTTGTTCATTCTTTGCATGTGCCCTTACCATTTTAGTCTTTTTTATTTTTATGGTGCCATTTATGTTAAAAATTACTTTCACTTTACTTTTAATTTCTTCGTTCTTAACTTTTTCCATTAAAGTCCTTGTTTAGTTATTTTTTGTTACTTCCCATATCTCAGATTCATAAATGGCATTATTATCTATTGATTGATTGATTTTTTCGTGTTTCCGGGCGCGTCAACTGCTTTCGTCATTAGTCCAGTTAGTGTAGTGCATGTTTTTCTCGGGAGATGGCGGTGATCTTCCCTCGCGGGATGGCGAGATCCGGCGCCGACCTACCGTCGGTTAGTGGGGTTTCCCCCTAACCAGGACTCTCCCATCAGCGGGGCACCGCCCCAGTCAGGACAAGCTCTAAGCTCCCGACCAGTCTCCCGGAATATGTGGTAGTGTAGTGCATGTTAGTGTAAGTGGAGAGGATAGGATAAGGAAGGACAGATCGCGCGCGGTCCGTGGCCCGTTTGGTAGGGTACTGCTCCGGCATTCGCCTGGTGTTGATCGGAGAATCCACGGAAAGCTACCGATCAAAGCAGTCGGTCGCTAGAATTCTCCTCCAGACAGCGACTGAATTCGATGTAGCTGAAAAGCTAGTGTCGAAAATCCTGCCGCCGTCAGGACTCGAACCTAGGACCTCCCCCCTCAGAGGCGCTGCAATGATATCAGTTGATGCACTGAGCTACCGCTCCCGGTGCAATATTTCCTACTGTGATACAATTTTATCCTTACACTCTTACTTAATCAATGGATCTAATTGTCTCATAGCTACTCTGCCTTTTGCATTCTGTTTTTAATATCTTGCATACTATCTCCATTTGCATATTTTTTGTATTAAGGTATGTGAATATTTTGACAAATTTTTACTTCCGAACGATCATTCAGTTTCAGACCATTAGCACTTCCTCCTACAATCATATACTCAGTCTTGTTAAGGTTTATTGCTAATTCTCATTACGAGAACTCTTCACATAATTTCCGCAGAATATATAGAGCATTGTCTTCATCATCAGCGAACATCACCTGATCATCAGCGATCTGTAGAGAGAATAACATAGTCACCAATTTTAATACCCATATTACTACATTTCTTTCGACATCTTCTTAGGGCTTCACTCAAATATATTTTAAACAAAGTCGGGGCTACACAGCACACCCCTGTGGTAAACCTTTATTTACTGAAAATGATGCTGACACGTGTCTCCCTATTTTTATTTGACTCGTATTACCACTGTATAAATCTTAATTAATCTCTAATCATCTCAAACTAATTGCATTAATTTGTTTCTCCATTGTCAACCATAGACTAGACAATGGAACATTATCATTGGCCTTACGCAGATCTGTAAGCACGAAGTGCGTCTCCAAGTTGTGAGCAAGACGTTTGTCGGTTACCTGACTAATACTAAAGACATTATCAATATATGAGCGCCTCGGTCGAAACCCACTCTGTCCCTCGACATCTCTTTTCAGTCGGATTTTTAATATTTTCTCATATTCTCGGTCAATGACAGTTATTCAGTATACTCGGCTAAGGACAGTTATACCTCTATAGTTTGTACATTGTTTCCTATCGCTTTTTTGGGAATGTTAGAGATATATCCTTTTCGGAAGTTCTTTGATAATGTTTCTCCTATTAAACATATATTATACAGTCGGGTAAGAAAATCCAATAATAAACTGAGACCATACCTCAGCAGTTGTATGCTTAACAATCCCGGACCGGCTGCTTTTCCATTTTTAAATCTCTGTATTGCTTTTTAAGTGTCCCTCACTGTAATATATTCCTCATTATCAGTTTCCACGAGCTCTATGTGTTAGTAAATACATGTTAGTAAATGCGAGTCTATTTTCTTTCAAACGTTTTTTGATTTATATTTTAAATTGAACTAATACTAATAGATTGTAGGGCTGAATTTTGTTTTCAATTTATCTCAGGTCCTTTTTTATTTTCTATGTGTTCTTTGGACTTGCATTGCCTGATCTCTGATCTACATCTTCCCATACTCTTTCCCAATATTTATTTTTTTGTTTTTCTTACTTCCTATTTTTCTCAATCAATTTGACGATGCCGATTTCTGTCTTCAATATCTTGGATGTTTAACCATGTATTATAAGCAATTTTCTTGTTTCTCACTTTCCTTGCTAAAGAATTATTCCACCATGAGTCACCTATTCCTTTCCCCCCAGTACATTATATTTCTCCGAGGCTCTCATAAGCTGCTTGATGTACGGCATCTACAATTTCATCATAGTGTTGGAGTAGGTGTGTGATTCACTTCTAACAGTTTCTTACTTAACCTGACCTTGTGTAAGAAGGGAATTGATGGATCTTTAAGCAAACACATTTCATATTCTTTTTTTTCTATGGTACTGAATGCGACATGAATTTACGGTTGCTGTGTCTTGTTTATCTAAGAAACATACAGTCTTGATTTCAACAAATAATGGTCTGGGTTGCAATCGGCTTCTCTATAAACTCGAACATCTTCCACCTTTATTTTGTTGTTGCGTTTGCCGATAACGAAATGTATTATGATGAATGTATTATTGGTTTCTCTAAACCAAATGAATTTGTGGATATATTTATGTTTAAATAACCCATACCATCCTTTTAAACTGTACTGGGAGCATACTTCTATTAGCCATTCACCATTTCCATTTATCACTTCTTCTCCGTATCTTCTTACACTCGTCTTGCGTGAGCCTTCCAACTTTACTGTTAAAATCTCCCGCTAAAAATATATCCTTCCGGTATGATGTCCATCCGAGACCGTCGTGAGCTGATTAAAAAACCTATCTTTCTCCAATTCGGTAGCATTGTTGTTTGGAACATACGTATCTTCAACTATCACCTCAAACCTTTAATTTTAAAATCAATTTTTGAAATATTCTCGCTCACACGTGACCAACTCAGTGTTACGCTTATATTTCTTTAACACATCAACGAAAATTCATTTCTTAGCTCTAAGTTCTTTGTTGAGACCACTATATAAGTGGATGTAGTCTTCTATTTCTTCTACTTCCTGTCCCCTTTTCTTTGTTTCTGACAACTCTACAATTTCCATTCCCACCTTTTTAAATGCTTCGAAGACTTTGATTCTTTCCATATTGAGACCCTATACATTCCATGTGCCTATACTCATATACTGCCAACTCATCTGTTTATGCCCAATTGTGTACATTTCCTTGTATCCTCGCCGGGGAAGCTTCGGCTGCAAGGAGCAGTTCGCTTTAAAGGCTCGCCAGTGGAGCGTTCTTCCGGTGTTAAGCCTTTCTCCTGCTCGCTCCGCTATCCCACGCCTGCCCGCCAGCTCTCATCTCCCCGTTTCTCTCTCGCTGCGAGGCTCATTTCGTAGAGGTCAGACCAGTCGCCTTTGGCCTCTGGGTTCCAGTTCCAAATCTTGGCTACTCCATGTGGAATTTATGGTGGACAGAGCTGCTTTCGTGGTAAGTTTGCGGCTGATATGGCTCAAGGCAGCAAGTGTTGCCACTGCAGCGTTCTGGTCGGTAGGTTCTTATGTTTCAATCGAGACGTTGACAAATTTTTTACACTAGCTAGACAGGTAGAATTCGAGAATTTGGGCCACCTGTATTCATTATTTTTGTGTTTATAATAATTTTTTCTTATCTACATAAACTCATTTGTTCTAATACATAACAGCTATTACTACCCTGCTTCACAAGTGTCAGCAAGATCTTTTAGGCAACTATTATGCAAATAACTATCTCAGTATTGAATAAGAACTACTATAATAAGAGCACCGTATGGGATGTAACATGTCACTTAAACTATATTTCTTGAACGATCATTGGAACTTGTCGCACCCTTCCCTGAACTTCTGCGCCGTATGTAGCAAACACAATGAACTTTTCAAAGAGAACATTTATCAAATGAAAAAGTGTTATTCATAACACTTTTTTGTGTTATTCAAGTGTTATTCAAAACACATTTTTGAGGCAATATATTGTAGAAAATATGGAAGGAAATACTCTTAGATGTGATTCTTCACTTTTATTTGCTCTAGTGTTGTATTTTTATTTTCATTAGAATTTCTTGTTGCGAGAGAGCGTCATTTCACCAAAAAAATTAAAAGATTGAGAGATACAAGAATTCACAAAAACGATTATTACAAAAAAACTGAGGCCGATACAGAAATCCTGAAATTGTATTTGACACAAATTGATTCCACAAACAGTCTGTTTGATTCTTGTAACAGAAAAAAAGTTTTCTATTGCCCAGTATTGCCCAGTTAAGGTATACAAACTACATTGGTTTACCTTAAGAAATAGCGATTCTTTTTTTTTTTTTTGAATGCTGTCGTAATACATGATTGTGTTTACTCTCACCTGGATAAGGTAAAGGTGATATTGCTTGTATGAGTGGATAAATTTTCTTAAAGGGGAACGGAAAGTTCTTAAAAACTCTTTTAAACTCATGTAAATAATCTAAATATTTCGATACATGTGTTTGAAGAAACTATGCATCGTAAATCTTTCATTTTTTGTCATTATAACACAAGTAACCTTTAATCTGATGCAGTACCAGAAAAATAACAATTAAAGTTAATTTTTAAATAATACAGCTTTTAGTTTTTTAACATCGATTTTCGTCCATTTTCTTCTGCCTTATTGCCACTAGAGAAGTATCCAAGCAATGAAAATATTTTAATGTGCATTTTTTTAACAAGGTTCACTTTAGTGTGTAGTAAAATGTTGAAATTTTAAATTGAATATTAGTAGGGATATTATATCCGAAAGATAGAAAGAAATTATTTAAAAAAAGAAGAGTTTATTGTATACATATTCAGATGAACCTTACACAGAGCACATAACGCGCATAAAGCTCGACAATGTAATATAGTGTTTCTCGATATGAAGTCAATTAACCTTTCAATATTCCAACAATGAAAAAAGTAAAAAAAAATTATTTAAAAAGAATTGTTGAAGGCGTACAAGATGTTATGGTTCATGAATACTTTCCAATTATATTAAAAAAGTCATAACTCGAAAAATAATTTTCCGATTGTTCTGACAGAAGTACAGAATGAAGCAGGTACAGAATAAAACATTTAGAAATTCAAATTGCCAAAGTTAAAAGTGCCAAAATCCCAAATAATTAATAGTGCCAAAATCCAAAATTCGATTTTGTAATCCTCGAACGCTTTCATCTTTCCATCTTTCCTAACTGAGAGAATGTTGCGGATTGCATCGGACATGAATATTTATATGCATTTTTTTAACAAATTCTTCATATTTTTTTAAGTCTAAGTGAAATTTGTCACGTCTCCCTGAAATTTTCTTTCTTTTGAGACCTCATTTACAAAGATTGGTTTCGTGTGAGAGCCCCAAAAGGTAAAGCGTAAAGGTACTACATACCACTGAAATAATATAGGAGAAGATTTTAAAGTGAAAAAGTTCCTGCTTTATATAGAATCTGTATAAACCATGTAATTACACGTGGAACTAAGCTTTATAAATGTGTCCTGAAATTGCTTAAAAATAGTTTAACGACGATTATGTGAAATTATAAATGGACTGAAAATTTGCATGCATAAATGATATTAACTCCCATTTACAATTATGGCGGATTTACTGGGAGCAAAGCTTTACCTTTTTGAAAGGTGCTTAATAAATGCAAATTGAATTAATTGCGAAAAGCGCTCATCAGGAAATCAAAATTGACGCACAAAAATATGTTTTTAGAAATATTTTGAGAGGAAATATTTTATTCCCACTTAAGTGAAAATAAACGGAAATTATATAAGAATAGAATAGAAGAAAACTATACAATTTCAGATATTGGTCGGTTGACCCGGCCCACAATATTACGAAGCTATCATATTATTTATTGTCTTAATTAGCTAGAAATTAAAATGGATCTTCGTATTCTAAATGTCGAGTTCATTGGCTTCCGACTTTCAACTCTACTTACGCTACGCAATTTGTTTTTAAATAAGGAGTTGTATAATGTTATATGTCAAATATCAATGTGTAAGAAAGACACGTAGCATTCAGTAATCATCTGTGGTCTCTGTCCAGTGAGGCCTCTGTCATGTTATCTTGCCTCAATTTTTTTCTTTAAATTTTCTCCTCATATGTATCAAAGGGCGATAAAAAATCTGTGGTAGACCAACTTCTGACAATCGCACTGATTTTCAAAAATTTCAAAATGTTAACATTACAAAAGTATAATATTGATATTAGATATTTTGTCTGAAAAAAAATCTGTTCTAAAAATCAGATCTTAAAAAAGAGTAACGTACAATTACTTGGAAAGAAAACTGTATTTTTCGTTTTATTTCTGCTTGAAGTTAATAGAAAATATTAATTTTAAGGGCCTGGGGTCGAATTTTGTGCAAAGAAAATATTTTGCTGTTTGGAAACATTTTTTCAGGTTCCTATAGTGTTATAATGTTGCGAAACGATTACAAGTGACTCGAGAAAGTATGTACTGATGTAGCACTACCAATTTGAAAATGGTTATGTGGAATGAAGGTGGAAAGTTTGACAGTAGTCTACTTTTGGGCACACCTGCCATCTCAGCTGCTATCATATTTTTATGTCAAAACATGGAGCTAATATCTTCTTAGCATAGCAGTGCACTAAACCATATTACTTAATATTATACAAATTATTAAAGGTAATTTTGCTTTATAATTATTATATTATTAAAAATTGATATTAATATAAAATGACTAGAAGCATTTCCAAAATGTATTCTGAATATTCAATTTTCGAATGAATAGGACTTATTATTTTACTCACAAATAAGACACTGTAATGGCTCAAATTATATAGTACATTTCTTATAAATCTTGTAATTTTAACTAAACATAATATTATAAACAAAATTAATGATTTTCAACTTCATAAAACAACTGAAACCTGTAACAAACATTATCATTGCGCCTCTGAGGAAAGCTACGATTGAAAATTGGAGATACGGAGAGATGAGAAAAAATTGTTTGGAACAAATCCACTTAAGGACTTTATATTTTGGAAGAACATTTTAAGACGATTCATTTAAACTTTTTACACAAGTTTTGAAGGTTTTTCTCGAAAAGCCCAGTTAAGAGATTTTGATACATTTTGGAAGAATTTGTTTGCAGAAAGCTTATTTTAACCACGCTATTAGCAAATTAGGATTATGTTTGCCAGATGCTTTGCGTATGTACACACATCTACTTGAAAAATTAACTAGCAAGCCTCTATTTAATATGGGAATACATTAATATTGTCTCTAGAAAAATGTTCAATTTTCACTTCACTAATACAATTTTCTTTACATTTTTCTCCGTCACTACAACACGTTTCGAATACACTTACAGTTCCATTTATACAAGGCGTTTTGAGAATTTATTTCTACTACAAGGACTGCCACAAATCATGTTTTCAGCACCGCCTCTCCAGAAAACGTATTTCTTTGTTTCCAGAAGACAAAGAACTTAAGAGGTTTCTCCTTCGTTACCCCGCGCCTCCACACCTTGGCGCCGACAATTTGCAAGGAAATGGAGGCAGTTTCCTCTATTAAATTGCATAACGCGAGTGCAAAGGCAACTTGAGCTTTGAAGTCTCAACTCAATAAAAGCTGAATGGGCGTCACTCGCGTTAGCGTGATAAAATAGTTTATTTCTGGCGTTTTAAAGAAAAGAAGTGTCACGTGAGAATTTGCGTTGGCAGCGCACTCATATTTTTAGAAAAGAAGTACAAACGCGGTTTTTAGAACGAGAGTGTTGGAATTGTAAGGTGTAAAGAATGTTTAGTTTGAAGACTATTCTTACGTCCTCGTATACATACGTATATACGGAGTAATATACGTAGTAAAGAGAAAGTTAAGTAATGCTGCGGAAAATCGATTTCGAGAACTAAAATAGGTAGTAAAATAAAAGTGGTATTTTTCAAGACGTCCGTCCCTCTGCGAACACTACTAAAGCCTAACCCATGTGTAGGAGTTTTTCCAAATTTGGCTTTTGATTTTTTTTAAATTACACAGATGAATTTATTTAAATATATCTCATGAAGTTAATAAGCACATTTTCATCGATTTCGAAACATTATTGCATTTGTGAGTGCATTATTGCATTATTGCATTTGTGCTTGAAATGACTTTAAATTATGATTTTCGAAATCTCAATAAATTATAGTGAAAAAGATCTTCAAATTTCGCAATTAAAGTAATCCTGAATCGCTATTTTCTTAAAAATGGCTTCAAATTTTTCAATGAAATTTTCTATTTACGGTGATGTTTTAGTACTCTTTAATATTCTTGAAGTAATATTTCGGTTCTATAATTAAGAAACCGGAAAGTTGAGAAAATGTCCAAAACGTATGTACTTTGGGGGACGATAGATGGCAACTGGCCAGAGAATGAGGAAAGGCCATAAAGCCAGACCACACCAAGGAAATTAGAAAACATTACTACCAGAAAGTCTGGGCCATTCAGTAGCACCACCAGTTACTTTCGCGTATGCATACGTATATACGAAGTAATATACGTGGTATAGAGAAAGTTATGAAATGCTGCGGAAAATCGATTTCGAGATTTCAACGGAAATACACGTTTTGGGGTCCCCTGATACTGAAAAAGTGGTATTTTTAAACGTCCGTCCGTCTGTGAACACTACTAGCGCTTATACCGTGCTTAGGATTTTTTCAAAATTGAAGTCTGTCTCTAGTTGAAGATTTCAAATTATGAGAAACATTCTTTAAAATTTGGGGGTACTTTATACAAAGCCCCCCGGACACTTTCAAAATTTTCTCAAAAAGACTCCAATTTTTTTCTTTAAATTTCTTGTAAGAAAAGAGTAAAATACAATTATAAAGGTGACAAAAAATCGATTTACACGGTTAACTCTAAATTTTCGAAAACTGCGAAAGTTTGAATTTTTTCGGCGTCTTCCTACAACGATAAAATTGAAGACAGATTCTTCCTTCAAATGAAATTTTTTGTCCGTAATTAGATCTTTCATCAAAGTCATGTAGTTTTTTGAAAATTATAATCGTTGTCATGCCGTAGTGAGTTCAATATTTGCAATTTTAAAAAATTACAAAAATAAGATTTTCACAAAAATACTCAACATTTTTTCTTTAATATTTTTGGTAGGGTTAGTACCAAATGTTACCCTACACTATGATATAAACGCCATATTGCTCTATTATTTTGTTTTTTCAAAAATTACAAAAACAATTTTTTAACGTGTCTCCCATGTGTCTATCATTTACATTAGAGGCGATTTCTTCTCAATTTTATATTTATAAGTACATGTACTTTAAATAGTATTAGATAAAGTTTCTGGAAAACTCAACAGTATTCTGTTAAAACGACCTCAAAACTCCGCATTTTCAGAAACGCTCAAACGCTATTTTCTAAAAAATAGCTCCAAATTTTTTCTTCAAACTTTTTCAATGAATAGTGCTCGTTGCACTGTTTAAATGGTGTATTAATTTTAATGAATTCTTTTGTTTTTTTTCAAACATTACATAAACTTTTTTTCTTCTTTAATATCTCTCACGCCGTTAATAAGCACATTTCCAACAATTTTTATACATTATTGGATTTGTGAGTGAAAATGCTTAAAATGATTTCAAATTAAGTTTTTCGAAAACTCAATACATTTCTGCGAAAAAGAGGCTCAAATGTAGCATTTGCAGTAATGATAAATCGCCATTTTCGAAAAAAAAATCTTCAAATTTTTCAATTAAAATTTCTATTTTGGATGAAAATTTTTATTTCATCGTCATTATTCTTGAAGCGATATTTCGATTCTACCATTGGAAAACCGAAAAGTTGAGAAAACTGTCAAAAAAATGTACTTTGGAGGACGATAGATGGCAGCTGGCAAGAGGATTGGGCAAGACCGTACAGCCTGCCCACACCAAGGAAATTAGAAACCATTACTACGAGAAAATTTTGCAGAGAGAGTGCTGGAGTGTGACCATCATCAAATGAGTCCGTATTCTAATGTAATTACAATATATATTTTTTATTTTTCTATATTTAGTTTTCATTATTGCGACATTTGCAAATCATAACACCGACACCAAATTTCAAATAGATTGTACTATATTACATTTTTACATATTTGTCTAGTATATTTTTTAAATTGAAACATTTTATATTATCCTACTGATTTCAAAAAGTTTATCTCACAAAATATATTTAACAAATTACCAAAAATATTTTCTTCCTAACGTCCTAACAAATCCCCCTAAAATATTTCTAAAAAACGTTCCGCCAGCTTTGCTACTAATGCCGAATAAAATCCCCAAATTCTGGGTAAAACCCATAAGCTAGCAACACTGGACGAGTGTGATTTCCTATTGCTCAGACTGGGCGTCGACATCGCCCACCCCGTCCGCTACGGGCGAGGGAGGGACCGGGCGATAAATTCGGGGCTCCATCGGGCGAGACCTCCACGAAGGCGACGGTTCATAAATCCCCGGGTCGCAATCGATACTCGATATGAACTGCGAGGATTCCGAGCAACCACACCCCAGGATGCTTTGGCACGCGTTCGCATTTGCTTCTCTATCTCGTGTGTGTGTGTACGTGTGTGTACCGGGGTCGGAGGCGAACTACTTTGGAGCACTGTGGCCAGGTTAGAGAGTTTAATCCCTAAATGTAGGGGTGGATTATTCGCATGTTGAAAGAAATCTTCAAGAAAAGATTAATGATTTACACCATGGTATAAACTTCAGCAGCACAAATGCTACTCACTAAAACCATACAAAATTAATTTCCAAAAAGTAGCAGTCACACTACTCAGCAACAGCAAATAAAATACTCTCGGATAACTCTAGAGTAAATGAAATATAGTTTTCCAGAGTACTGCAATAATAGAATAAATCATATACATAAACCAACAATTTTTCACTTACCAAGAATTTCAAAAATGTTCAGTTACATAAACCGACACGTGAATAGCAAGTATTTAATGGTGGGTGGCCTCGTCTTTGCGGGTCTTGCTGTCGTATGGCGTCAGATGTGTCAGAGTACGAGAATTCAGTTGACAATCGCTGAATGAGAATAGGCGAATAACACAATCAAATATTTGCATTTAGCCGATCTGAATGGTCGAGGTGGCTAAGAGCGTGGACCGACTCAGAGCATCGGACCGAAGGGTCGTGAGTTTGAGTCCCGCCTTTGACATGGTGTCCCTTGCCTCTCATGTATGTGTTGTCGCGGAGGGCCTCGCGTTCTGCTGGCCCCAGAACAGAAGTGTGGTCGGGTCTAGTTGGTCGAATATGCGCCCCATTGAGACGTAAATGGTAGCGGGTCAGCTGGATAAAATCCCCAGGAGAAAATATTTTAATATTTCATTCAGAATCGAAACTGTTTGATTGTTTTTTTTTTTTAATTCTTCCTGAGTTTCTGGGGGTATAATGAAACCTTAAACATCTTCTTATGGCAGGAGGGTGCAAAGTTTTCATTCAATTTATGCGCACTGTGGAAATTAGTTATACTAATATAGATTAAATGGACAATCACCGGCAGCGATGAGCGTTAACGCCAGTCTCCAGAATACTCGTAATTAGGATGTCACGGATCTGATTCTCCCCCAATGGCGGCAAGAAATTTGTGAGACGTGTTTAGCATCCGTAAGATACTGGCGCCGTCAGAGTGGAATCCGTGAGTTGACTGCTCTGATCTGTGGTTTCCGTGGTTTTCCTGAACGCTTCGAGGCCAATTCGGGAGTAGCGTTCAAGAAAATAGGTCAGGAACCGCACGTTACACTTCCTTACCTACTCCCCATTCTTAGGGCCATGGATTCGGTGGTATAACGGTCAGCATAACGGACTGTTGTACCCGAGTTTGCGGTTTCAAACCCGACCGAAGCCGTGGATTTTTAAGGGCGAAAAAATCCATCGTACGCCTTCCTTCGGAGGGGAAGCAAAGCCGGCTGTCCTATGTAGTAGATTTACTGCATGTAAAGATCCTCAAGCCTAAAAAAAGCCTCTGAGCAAAATTGAGAGCCGCCTGTTTCGTCGCCCAATATAATACCTCCTTTCTCCGCTAGGTGGTGAAAGGAGCGAAATTTGCGTGGTTAGACGGAAGAGCGGGCCTGATGGCCCGAGTCTCGCCACGTAAAATAAGGCATTAACTAACTAACAATGGTAAACCCTTCCCCAGAAGCCTATCTAGACTGGCTGAGATGCCTCTGGGCATGAACTGATGTCACTGTAGTGCTTCCAGTCCTGAGTTCAAATCAAGCCGGTGGCAGGATTCTCTCTTGCTAGAGAGCTAGGTCGAATTGAGCCGCCGTCTGGAGGAGAATTCTAGCGGTAGTTTGTAGAGCTAGTAGAAATGTATTTTCTATATTGTTGTTTTCTACAATTGATTGATTGATTTTTTCGTGTTTCCGGGCGCGTCAACTGCTTCGGTCATTAGTCCCGTTAGTGTAGTGCATGTTTTTTTCTCGGGAGATGGCGGTGATCTTCCCCCGCTGGATGGCGAGATCCGGCGCCGACCTACCGTCGGCTAGTGGGGTGTGTGTGGTAGTGTAGTGCATGTTAGTGTGTGTGTATGTAAGGGGAGAGGATAGGACAAGGAAGAGGAAGGACAGATCGCGCGCGGTCCGTTGCCCATTTTGTAGGGTACTGCTCCGGCATTCGCCTGGTGTTGACCGGAGAAACCACGGAAAACTACCGATCAGAGCAGCCGGCCGCTAGAATTCTCCTCCAGGCAGCGACTGGATTCGACCTAGCTGAAAAGCTAGTGTCGAAAATCCCTCCGCCGTCAGGACTCGAACCTAGGACCTCCCGGTCAGTGGCGCTGCAGTGACATCAGTTGATGCACTGAGCTACCGGTTTTTATATCAATGAACACCCGGTGAATGCGGGAGTGGCACGTTAACGCAAGGTCAACTGACCGTGTACACACACTTACATGCACTGCACCTTCACATGGGAGAACAGTCTGGAGCTAAGTGCTTTCCCGAGCTCATGTAGTGCCCCTCTGGTGGCAGAAACCTGGATGGGAGAAGCCCGCAATAGAGAGGATGATGATGCATCTCACCATCCAGTGGGGGGGGGGGAAGAGTACACTGCCACCTCCCGTGATAAAAAGCATCCACTACACTTACAGGACTAATGGTAACAGCAGTTAACGCGCTCAGAAACAAGAAATCAACCGCTGATCTACAAAAATCTCTGACTAGTGTCAGAGATAGGTCAAGGCAAATAGTAAGTGCTGTTAAACCATAAATATAAGTAAATATGGTTGACGTAAGTGAATAAATTAGTTCCATTTATGTTTATAAGTTCGACATTAAATGGACGTTTCCTTATGTAGTTTCTTTAAAAAGAATAGTCGTTTCATATTAATTATTTAGCTTTGTAAGTATTAATTATAAATATGAAATTAATTAATTCATTCAACAATATTGAAAATAAAGGTAATATATTAAAAAGACGTAATCCAACAGAACATTATATTTAATTTGTCACTGTAATTGTAGTAAGAATCCAACATTTATTATTATTATTATTATTATTATTATTATTATTATTATTATTATTATTATTATTATTATTATTATTATTGTTGTTATTATTATTATTATTACTTTTCAGTATTATTATTAAACTTCAAATATTCAGTGATATTTACATTGTATTACATTACATTTACATTGTATAGTAGCGAATGACTATTAGTAGAGATTTTAAAATATAAAACAAGACAATGATATTCACGTAAAATTGAGTATTAAATAAATGAGGAGATAATGCACATTGAGAGAAAGTGCATTCCGGAGAGGAAATTTTATATACACCATTCAAAACTAATCACGTCTTTTTAAATGTGAGATAGGTATTTTTTGTTCCGGTTGACGTGAAATGACTCATATGCAACACAATATGAATAACCACTCACACGATGACATAGTGAAGTTTACGAGAGAACAACAGAGTAATGGGCATGCCGCCACCATTAATATTGTCGGCGAAATGTGACACTGGCCTGCCAACGCGTTGTTTAATTGTATGGGGGTGGGGACTCCGCTTAACCGAAAAAGCCTTGACATTGCGACTCTGAAATTTCAATGCCAGTTGTCCCTTCATCAGTGGACTGGATGGCTCTCTCACCCTCCCTCTCTCTTTTTCCCACAATGTCAATTAATCGATGGCATATTCGAGAGACATCATGGTACGCTTCGGAGAGAAGCAAGGAGAAGTTAAAAGGTTGGATCCCTTCAACATTTAGAGATTTATGTATTTTTTTCAAGAATGTAAATTGTGTAAGTGTCAATTTCAGTTTAAAACTCTCGTATGCATTTTTTGAAAAAATATACTATTTTCAATTGTTAGCTCGAAATAAAAAATGTTCAAGTTTATTCCTTCAGTAAATACTGCTTTTGATATAATGAGATCTATGTGGTAATTACTGTAAATGAATTGCGAAATATTACAAAACATTGTTGGCTTTGGGGAGGGGTCATGCCCTTGGCTTGGTCCCTCCCCCTTGCCAAAATCTTCTCGCAATCATAGCTACACGTGGGTGGCGATAGTTCAGCTCAATTCACTGTGTTTCTCACACGGAGATAAAACGCTGATTCATTTTAGAACACGTTACACGAAATATAGGCGCCAGGATAGCCTCTCTGCTTTGGCACTTTGCTGGCACCTCAGGATGGACTCCAGTCTATATTGAAACAATGTTACAATATTCATGAACGTCATCAGGTCGTTATGAAATTAACAAACCAATCCCGTTAATTGTTATATCGGTCATGTATCGTTTAATACTGTTCATAGTACCACCTTCATATGAAAAAAAGTTAGAACAGAATTTTCTGGAATGAGAGTGCCTATACTTCGATTATACTTCGCCTATACTTCTTCACCTATACTTCGATTTATACTCAGTAATAGTTCGTTGCGTCGTTGATGCAACGCGTCTCTTAACCCTTGTTGGGCGTTAAGCGCTTTTTCTTCTGAAGTAATCCTCCGTTACTGAGTAATTAGTATTATTACTATTCCAGTAATTACTATATTTGTCAAGTCTCGTCACGTCGCAGTCAGTGCCTTTTATCCCTTCGGCCAGGGACTCGACACCGTTAGATCCCGGGATTCATGGCCGGTCACCCAACCACTAACCCGCGAGTCTCGAATTCGCTTAACCTTCGTGACTTCACGGAGCGTAGTAAACGAATTCGCCTAGAGCCGCCCGGCGCTCGCCATTCAATCGTTACGACTTCGTTTCGACTTTGTTACGACTTCGAAGTTTTGGTATTGGAGTTTTCGATTGGTTGATAATGCCCTCTCTCCTTCCAGCTCATGACTTTAATGTGCCATTAGGGTTAAAGCGGAGGATAAAACAATAGTTTCGATTGTTCTTAACGGATGGCAGCTGTTAAAATTCTTAAGATATACCGGCCGTTATGAGTGTATCTTCATTCTTCTGGTTACGTTATGATCTTACTTTTGTATGCTATTACATTTGTATTCGATATGTAATTTAATTTTTGTTAATGGAACGGTTTTGAAGATATCATTTTTGTATAAATGTATGTGGGTTGGTAAATCTAGTCATTCAAGGCTCTCGCCTATTTTGTACACCCATCTGTAATTTATATTTTCTACTATGTTTTGTGAATAATTGTTTGTTGAAAAATAATACTTATTAAAGAATAGACTTCAGTAGAAAGTCTTCAGAAAATAAAGCAAAATTTAACTATCAAAATCAATAGAAAATCAATCAAAGAAAGGCAGAATTCAACAACAAATTGTTTTAGAGAAGAGTTATTAAAAATTGGTAAATAATATATGATAACCTAAAGAAACGTATTTAACGCTGGATAATCGCTTGATTAGGAAAGATTAAACGAGTTTGTTGAAACTGGACTAATGAACTCGCAAAAACAAAGCGCCTGTGTGTTTGTCGTGAGAACTGGACAGAACGATGGTCAGTGCGTAATGCAACGGAGGTGCTAGGAAAGCAATCCGTATATACGATGAGAAGATATATGTAGTTACAGTTTCTTCGTACCGGAATTTTGCAGTGAAATTGTGTTCGAATGTATAATTTGCAAAAAATGTGATAAAACAATAAAATCCTTTGTGTGTATTAGTTTTTGAAATTAATTTTGATATCACATTTGTGTGAGTGCACTAAAGAAGAAGTCATCATTAGAACGATCGACGACGTCAAGCGGATCGTATTTCATCTAAAGAGAGGTAAAAGCATTAGAGAGCATTGTAAGAGGCTCAAGTATGCTTTATTTAATTGCATGTTATTTAATTGCTAAGGCGTTGGGAATATTCGCGATCATGCATTACAAACATGCTTGTGTGAGAGAGGTGCAGAGATGCATGAAAACATTTATTTTAGTAAGTGTATTTTTATCGTGCATTCATTATAAAAATTTTAAATGAAAGTGGTTTTATGTTCACATAAAACCCTTGGTCAAATATGTGTGAGATAATTTATGTTTTTAAAAACTGGATTGCTGGATTGTAATTTAAAATATTCATTGTTACCGAAATAACATTCAATACCTTCTTTAAACTCAATACTAAAACTGGGAAGTTTATGCAATCACATGGTTTTTCATAATGGTCATATATGACAGAAATGTAAAATTTGTTTTACTGTAAAATAATGAATCCGGGATAAAAATAATTTTCCATGTAATGCTTATTTTGCATAATTAAAGCTTTATGGCCTAAAATGCCTTTATTTATATATTTTTCTCTTTTTTCCTAAAATATTTATTTTCAAAGTAAAAATTATTGCAAAACCTAACGTTTCTTGAATAGACGTATCCAATAATGTTTAGACGACTGACGGCAGAATGGTCCAAGAAAATTTTTTGAGGCATTGAATAAAAATAGAACAGGTAAATAAACATGGAGAGATGATTCTCAAACGTGATGATTCTCAATTTCTTACCTGTATATGCCTTTCACAAAACAAATTCCGGACAAATGAGTAAAGATACAGATATGTGCTCGGCACATCATGTGATGCGGAAAGGTCATTTTCGAAATACAAGGCGATATTGCCAGATAGGACACACTATTAAAAATCTAACCATTGTTATTATATTATGTGCACTTAATACAAAATAAGTGTGCAGAAATAGGTTATTTGTGTTTGATTTGCACATGCTCTCCATCTGTAAGTGGCAAATATATATGTCAATATTGCAAAATATTTTTGAAAACAACCGGTGCATACTTTAATCATTTTTATACATGTTTAAACATTTTTTGCGGCATACTAGCGTATTTCAGGGATACAATCTTGCATGAGCTTCCCTGCAGTAGTACTTATTATAGTATGGGTGGATGTATTTAATACAACATATATAAATATGTACAGGTGATCGGAAGCTATCATGACAAACAATATTCCAAGTCGAATTTCAATGTTCAATTTCATGAAGAATATTTTTTCAAAAAAAAAAAAAATTTCAGATCATTGGGTAAAAATGTTACTTCCGAACCTGCAATTAAAACCAGCATCCGCGTCACAGCGGACACTGGGGCTTCAGTGTGTGTCAGTAGCTAACGGTGGCGGACATGGCCTCTGGGTTGGGTTATCGTTGAAATTGTCGTGCCTGCATGAAAAGCTCGCATGCTACACACTAGAATACTTTAATAGTGGTAGTGTGTTTTGTACCATCCATTCAATGTATCAAATTTACTGTAAATGCAGCTTTGTTCAGAATAATAAGCAAGAAAATGACAACCAATCACCAACGCACACGATACTAACTCTGAACACGAGCCTAGATTTAGTGATATTAACAAAACGCCAGGAATGCTCAAATTATTTTTTAGTAAATCGTCAATTTGAATTATTGCCTTGCTTTAGATTGATACATAAATGATAATCACCTGTAGGCAGTATTTTCAATATCTCGACTCATAATAAACATTTTTATAGCTAAAATATTCGTTCCTGAAAATGAGGAATTTATTTGTTACATTTATTCAAATCCAATTTTATGGAAAACAATTATTTTTCCGTGTCATTCTTCATTAAATTGAACATCTGTATCATCTGATCATTGAACAATACGGGGTATTTTTGATCAAGGTAACCGCCGGATACCTGTATGTATTACAGACTACATTAATAGTATTATCGTTTTGATGTTCTATCTGGCTTGCAAATTGTATATGGATATCCTTCTTATTTTTTGTCGGCTAAAAAAATTAGGCGGTTCATTAAACATCTATTTACTCCCAAGTGTCATGTATTAATTATCCATTACAATTGCATGATGCATTTATACTATATTATTTTTTCGTTTAGTTAATTAAATATGCTCATTAATGCCATGAAAATTCGTTGATTATCACTCTGTTAATTGAACGTGTGCAATTAAAATTCCATCGTACAATTAAAACTCCAGAACCCTCAATCTAAATTCAGAAAAAAGGATCAAAATTGTTTAAGTCACTACAACATAGACTTGGCAACAGTATTTTCAATCAGTCATGAAACGTGACAAAAATGTTTATCACAGATTACGTGACTACATCAAGTACATGAAAACAATGAACGAATTAAACAAAATTGGTGAAGTAAACGTTGGTTTGACAATAGCTGACTAATGAATTCTCACAATAGCTGACTAATGAAACAACAACAAAAATTTACATGAATAAATTAAATGTTATCATTTCTCATATCTAACTTTACTTTTCGTGGGGTGTAATGTTTTCATGACTTTGTCAGCTTCTTCTTATGTTTCATTCGGAATGTTAAATATCTTCTCTGTGCAAATAAGAAAACTCACTCCTAACGTCGTTTCTTTTGTTGAACATACCACTCGTGCAATTATGCCCTTTTTTATCCACTCACTTCGTTAATTACCATAATATACTTGGCCTTAAGGGTTAACGACAAAGGAGATACATTTGAAGTAAAATATCTAATTATTAAGTGATTTTTTCACATCCAACACATCTTGCCTAAGATAAAAGAGAACGAATTGAGCCTTTTCTATATTTATAGCGGGTGGCAATAACACACTGAGGTGGATAACGTTTATCATATTCTAACTTACTCATCGATGAAATTTCGTGTTGTTAATTTAAAGTTAATTATTTGTTTTCATAATTCTATTTTTTCTAAGTGTAAATTCACGACCTAAATACAAAAATTTCATTTTTCATTCAAGAGGTTTGTGAAAATTGCAATTTTTTTTGCAAATGTTTATGTCGTTAAAAATGTTCAAGAGTTATTATCCGTAAAAATACGTTACGTAGTTTTCTTAGTAGTCTATCCTACTAACAGGTCAATTTCATGTATTCAGATTTTACTTTCTCTCTACGGAGTAGAGAACCAAACTTATTCAGAAAACCACTTTAATGACTACACACTTGTGTTGAATACATTCGAAATTGACGAATCTCGTTGCTAATGCATCTTCAATTTCACATGCTTGTGCATCTTCCATTTCAAATAATTCCACGGAATACCAAGTCATAGGAAACTCAACTTCCAACGTGCATGTGCTTACGCACGTGCGCGCACTCAAAACAGCGTCACCTGACAACTAATAAAAAGCATTTACTTTAACAAAAATTACGCTAATGGAACTTGGATTCGTAGTCGCACACAAACGACCTTTAGTGCGGTCGGGGTTTTTGTTTCTTAATCGAACTTTAACCTTGTTTTTGAGGTGGCCGTATAGGGAGTGTACGTATTTGTCGCGCCGCCCACGGCGTGGTGAGTGTTTTGCCCCGCTGCCTGGTTTCTCCTCCGTCGGTCACATCAAGGCTCCGAGGAAGAAACACGGGGGGGAGGGAGGGCCTATGATGGATGCTCGAGCAGCGCTGACGTGGCGGTCGGGGGCCGTGGGGAGGGGGAAGGGGCGGAGGCGAAAGGCGGTGTAGGCGGCGGCAGGGACCGCGTGGGTGGATGGGCAGTAGATCGTTGGGGGGCGACAACGGGCAGTTTAGAGGGCGGGGCAACGTTAGCGGTGGGGCACTGAGGATGATGGCGTGGAGGGAGGTGGCTGGGGCTACTGCGGCAACGGGAGAGTTTCGGTGATGGAGGTGGTTGAGGTGACGGGAAAGGAGCGTGGCGGCGACGTGGTGATTGTGGGAGGTAGCGGGGACTGCTGGGGCAGCGGCGGGGGCGGGGCAGCTGGGGCGCGGAGAGGGGGCGGCGGAGGCGTGATGATAACGGGAAATATCAGGGATGGCTGAGGCAGCGGTGGCGACGGAGCAGTGGGGGCGGATGAGCAGCTGTGACGGGGGTGGGGCTAGGGGGTTGGAAGCCGTGAGGGTAGCGGAGCAGTGTGAGTGGTGGGGGTGGCTGGGGCAGCGTCGCTGGTATAGCAGTGAGGATGACGGTGGCGGAAGGGGCAGCGGGGGCGGGGGGGTGGCGAGGATAGCGGGACTGAACGGAAGCGGGGGAGGTGCAGTTCTCCGCAAGGCAACAGACGCAGGAGGCTCTGGTTTTGTAGCGGCCCGAGACCGCCCACGCTCCTACCAATAAGACACACAAGACTATCCCTCAGCAATTCGTCTTCTTTCGGACTTCAATGCTGCCCATCTTTCAGTTCTCAGAGGAAAATTTAATACAACATTTTAATATTAAAAATTAAATGAAGGGTGATATAGGCGGATTTACCCGTAATTTTTTAATCGGTCGTGATTTGATGGGGAACTTTTGTAGCCTGAAAGAGTTTATATCTAAAAAAAGGTTTATTGTTAAATATAAGTCTTTTTGTTGAAATTGATTATTATTTGATCTTTTGAGATTTTCAATGTTTACCTCTACTTTTGTTTTTCCCCAAAACCGATCACATATGAAATTTGAAACATTGCAGAACTGCTTATGAAATACACATAAACAAGTACGTGCATGCAAATTGTGTCATTCATATTTTGTTAATTATTTATTAATGAATACTGATTAATTATTAGAGGTACAAAATTGAGTTTAAAAACTCGCCATGGTGAATCTAAGCTATAGTATTTCAAAAATCCTTACAAATTATTTTCTGCGTGCGTTTCAACTATGTACGAAATTTAAAAGCTATAAATTGAATTTTTTTGAGACAATGGTACATTTGTCATGTATACCAAGGGCTTCAGAAACGATTTACAAGTCTAGTAAACAGAAACCACTGGCAACATCTTTCCCATATTCATTTCAGAGACCTATATCAAGCTTACGTTCTGATACAATGCTGGGCTGTTATTTAGATATTTAAAGGACTTCCCAAAACCTCTTTGGTGCATAACATGCAAGAAAATGTACTACTAAATATAAAACAAAAATCGACACACTTTCATTCAAAATTTAATATATTTTTCTCATTCTCTTTTATATATCTAGACATATTAGACAAAATTAATTAGTTGCAGTAATTAACTAAAAATCATAAAAATAAAGCAAAAAATGTATATTTTCAAATTACATTTCACAGTAAAAAGAAATACACAGTTGTGATCGCCACACATTTGAAACAAATTTACAGATATTAAGAAAAAATTGTAACCGAGTAACTTAGCTGAGAAACCTTTCTGAGAAACAGTTATTTCCAATCACATTCAGTGTTAACGAAAATTGTTTTGTCAAAGAATATTTTCTTTGAAATTATGGTCAGTAATAAATAGAAAAAAAATTGTAGTAGTGTTTATTGAATTCAATATGCAATTTTGCAAATTTCATTTCAGATTCACAATATCATAAATAATGTTCACTTTCCTGATATTCTCAATATGGCTGTCTCCTTGGAAGGAACGTTCGCGTGCGGTCCATGGACTGTTTGTTAGGTTACTGCTTCGCCATTCCCTTGGTATTGGTCGTAGAAACGAACAGATCTACCGAAAACTACCAATCAGAGCAGCTGGTCTCTGAAATTCTCCTCGAGAATGGTCAGTTTTCCAAGTTTTTTCGTCAATAGAGGGTGAATGCCGGTGCATGATGTTAACAACGAGATCATTAACCGCGCACAATGTTTCCTATTTTCGTCTTTGTGAAATGCTTTTGAAAAACACATTCTCCCCGCCCTCCAAACGTGTATTTGGATCGAAACCTTGAGATAAATTTTTCCCGAGTAACAATTTTTTTAATTATCCGTTGGGTAAAATCGCAAGTAGTTGCCATAGTTAAGAAAATTTTCGTGAATATTTCTTTAAAAAAAATTTTTCACACTTTTTTCAAATTATTGTGCTCCAGTACTGAATTCATTAGATCAAACTCAACGGGCATTACATATGTGTTCATGAATATACGAATTTTCTAAATATAGGCAATTTTTAGCTTTATAAATATTTTTATTATATTTTCCAAACGACGTTTTTGATCTAGTAGTGACCACTTGAAAGTTGCAAAATTTTGATAAAGTTTAGGAACTCCCTTCCGTAATATTCAGTCCATATTCTAACCCCTGAATGTGTTTTTGCCAGTTTGTCTACAAAACCAATAGTTCATGTTGCAATGATAATTTTGTTAAGTTGTTTTTAACATATTCTTTAAATATGAAAAAATATAAAATAAATTAATTTCGTTCTACCCCTCACCCCTACCCCACTAGAGGTCTTAAGTCTCAGGTTCCGCAAGCTTGAAGCAAATGAAAGGAAATACACCGACTTTAATATTAGAGGTGTAGGACAGATTAGGAAATAAATTTAAACAATTCATGTAACACGAGGTGAACTTCCGTGTTATCAAGTTTTAGCTCAAAAGCTTCTAATCTGGCAAAGTTAATCGTGACACATCCATCCATGCACGCACACACACACACACACACACGCACACACACACACACGCACACACACACACACACACACATATACATACATGTATATATATATATATATATATATATATATATATATATATATATATATACATACATACATACATACATACATACATACATACTACATAAATACATCCACACGGACCACTATTACAACATTGCATGTATTTCCTCGGCACCGACACCAATATTAACCATCTTTGGAACAGCACTGATGGAGCTTAGTCCTGACATGCGTGAAAACTTACAGCGCAAAAGAACCTTAAACCCGGATTTTACGACCGAAAATTCCATGTCATATTATTGAGTACTTTTATGTTTGCACATAAAACGTACGTAAAAATGGACGCGTTGTGCATCTGCTTCGGCCGCGTGTGGGCCCTCTTCAGGGCCTGCGCATCGTCTGTTCTCATCGCAAATACGAGTGGCCAGGGAGCCGTCTGGGGCGCAAGCAATTTGGAAGCGAAGCGTGCATGAATAATGAGCGGCCGCCGTTAGTGCAAGATGCATGTTCAGGAGAGCTACAGCGATATTCGGGAGGGCCGGATGAATATAGAGGCGAAATATAACATCCTGCTCTATATAATGTTATCATATTTCACTATATACTGTACGTGATTGATTTAAATCTGAGTATACTTTAAACAAAATAAGAAACTCAACGTTCGTCATAAAAATGTGCGAACGTCTTCTCATATTTCGTCATTTTTCAATGTCCATTTCTACATTAACGTACTTGAGAGAGTTGCTTTGGAGATCAGCATGTACGTTGAAAGAATCACTTACAAGCAGTTTATTCTTCTTAAACTTTTTACTTTTCGAACAATATATATTTGGATTCTTCTTCTGGTATATATTTTTCACGGGTTCCCGTTTTTCATCAGCTTTTGTCAAGATTAACAAATGGATCTATTGGATAAAAAAATCACCAAACAGTTTTCAAGAAGTCCATTAAACCTACTGTTAGGTAGATACAACAGCAGTTTCACACAGACATCCGTTGTATCCACCAACTGTTGCTGATTCATTCGGTAGTAGATTGACACAGTCAAAAGAGACACTACACAGGTCAGAAACGTGTCTCTAACCGTGCTTATGAATTAGAGGGTAATGTTCGAGCTACAGAAGAGGGTAGAGCGAATAGGTACTGGAAGGTGTTGTGCGGTATCGCACATCTTCCAGGTACTGCAATTCACCTCCCTGTAGAATCACTAGACAACAGAGTTCTGGTTTATTAACAAATAAATACGTTCTATATCCGGAGGAATTTGGTTTCATCTTGTATATTTTACATATAAGTACTACAAAATATCATCAACTAGCCGCACATTAGCCTGACGGTTTGGATAAAGCCTTACGAATAAAGATGAACGGATCGTTCTAGACATCACACGAATAATTCGCGAAAGAGCCACATAACACTGGATAAATTAAGATGGTTGAATGTGAGACTACTAGGGCGTTCACAAGAAGTGTTTTGATAACAAGTACATTAAGAGTTAGGTAGTCACAAGTTGTTTTATATAAACCGTAAAGGCCGAAAGCCGGAGTTTGCCTTTTCACTTCGGAAAGGCCCAGCGTAGTTAGATTCGGTATACACAGGATGGCCACGTAACTTAAGCACCTCCTGCAATTTTTAAACAGATGAAGTTATTGCAATGCTGTTTTCACAGAAGTGAATAAAGGAACGGAACTAGTTTATACATACATTGATTTCCTTTTTATCACTTGTATTTTACGAGAAATGGAGATACATTTTTCAAGTGGAAATATATATTTTTTTAGTATATCATGACGAGTGTAAAAAAAATAAAATGATACATATTGTCATATCTTAGATACGCATTTTTTAAGTAACTTTGATTTTTTTGCGACTCGAGTTTAGCGAATATTGCGCGCATTAGCAGTGAGAGCGCTGAGTGACTTTGGGTGGTGAACTGTTACATTCAAAATATCCGTTAAATAGGAGTCGCAAAAAAATAAAAATTACTCAAAAAATGTGTATCTGACATATGACAATATGTATATCATTCGATTTCTTTTTTTACGCTCGTCAGGATAGACTAAAATATGTATATTTCTATTTGAAGAAAAAAAGTTGAGTGATAAAATGGAAAAGAATAGGTACATCAATGAGCCTCATTTCCTCATGACCTTCCATGAAAACTGCATTGCAATAACTTCAACTGTTCAAAAATTACATGAGGTGCTTAAGTTACGTGACTTACCCCTGTGTAAGTACGACGATGTTTGAGGTATAAAGTGAGGTAATGTAGAAACATGTAAATAGAAATATACGATTGATACAACCTAACTTGAAAACACCTTGTTTCTCATATTTCTTAATCAATCAGCAATCTGATTGCCGTTTATCACACATCTGCTGTTATGCGTCGCTGTAACGTAATTTACCCATGTTGACTACTGTGCACTTCGTCTTATGTCTAAAATGTGCATCGTAACGTTCCCTATTTACGACTTTACCCACTCATATTCTTCAGTTTACGAATTAGCTAGATAATTGCTAGACGTATTTTAAGATTTAGCCGTAAGATGTAGAGACGTCTGAGAGAAAATACAATCTTCTTTCGCATACAGTGAGTTTAAAAGATAACTTTTTGCCAATACAGTGTCAAAAAAGCAAATTACATGCATTAAATATGTAGCATTTGACCCTGATTTTTGGGTAACCAGTTTGCACAGATGTGCGACAGATTTAATTCTGACGCAGGTAATTATAATTTGTGGACCTGGTGAATATCATTGCACGCTGTGGGATCACCTAACAATCTTGAGCAGATGACACATGCATATATGCACGTAACTCGTCCATCTGCAGTTTCCCACTCTATGTTCAGTGGCAAAATGTGATCATTTTCGACCCCCTCTGCCCCAGAAGATTGTAACATGTATTCTGAGACTCTGGAAGTTTCTTGGTTTAGTGGTGAGTTGTAGTTGACATTTACATATTTGAAATGATTGAAGGCGTTGTCATTGTCAACAATACTATTTATTTCAACTTTTTTGACACCATTCTCACACCACACTCTTCGGGGGTGACACAACACAGCACACCGCACCCAGGCCATTAACCCTCCTCCTCCACCACACAGCCGGTACTTAAGCTGCTAGGCCCACCCGAACCCGCGTAGTCATTTTTGTGACTTCGAGACAGCAGGTAAGAAACGGCTCAACTTACTTTTTTATGTTTTATCTCTCAAAATTGTATATGTATATTTCATTCATTTTCTTGCTTAAATTTAAAAAACTACTATAATACAAAAACATCTAACTCTCCCTTCTTTCTTTCATTCTTTCTTTTCTTTAATTCTTCTCCTTTCATTTCTTAAGATGTTTTTAAATTATGTAACTCTGTTAATTCTAATTTTTATATTTATATAAAAATTTATTGTCAATTATTTTATATTATAAAGATCTAACTCTTCGTCCCCTTCTTTCTTTCATTCTTTTCTTTTCTTTAATTCTTCTCCTTTCATTTATTTAGATGTTTTTTAAATTATGTAACTCTGTTAATTCTAATTTTATATTTTTCTTGTATCAGAAAACTGATGATGAGGGCTAAGTCATCGAAAGCTGCTCTTATTGAAATAAATAGTATCGTTGACAATGACAACGCCTTCAATCATTTCAATTCCGTGAGTTACACTGAAGACACTCATTAGAGATCCGCCCCCGCGTAAATATCACCCTGTGAGTGAAGCCTTGAGACGGAAGTGGAAGAGTAACGCGTGTGTGTGTGGCAGGTGTCGGCGCGTGACGGCCATGGCGCTGGGGTCGGAGGAGGCGCCGGGCGCGGACGGGGCGGAGGCGGCCGAGGACGAGTACGCTCTGACGGCGCTGCGGGCGGCGCTGGACCTGGCGGCGCCCGGGGACGCGCCCTTCAACCTCTCCTGCGACCCCGCCGCCGCCGCCGCCGCCCCCGCCTCCGCCGCCGCCGCCGCCGCCTGCAACCTGTCGCAGCTGTGCAACGCCACCGACACTGACCCGCACCCGCGCGAGCTGCTCACGTACATCGTGCCCGCGCTCTTCGCGCTCATCTTCGTCGTCGGGGTGAGTTATTCCCGCTGCGCTGGAGAAGCGGTTGATTGATTGATTGTTAGTAATTCCACGCGCGTTTCCACAACTATGGTAAGTAACTATGGTACACTACGTTAGTAATTCCACAATATGGCTATTAGTCTCGTAAGGGTAGTGCGTGTTCTGGCTCGGGAGGGAGTGGTGGTCTTCCCCCGCTGAATGGCCACATCAGACGCCGACCTATCGTCAGCAAACGGAGTTTTTTTCCCAACCAGGTATCTCCTACCAGTGGGGCACCGCCCCAGTCGGGACAAGTTGTAAGTCCCCGACCTGTCTCCTGGCATGTGTGGTAGTGTAGTGCATGTTAGTGTGTCTGTGTAGGGGGTGAGGATAGGACAAGGAAGAGGAAGGACAGATCGCGCGCGGTCCGTGGCCCGTTTGTTAGGGTACTGCTCCGGCATTCGCCTGGTGTTTATTGGAGAAACCACGGAAAACTACCGATCAGAGCAGCCGGCCGGTAGAATTCTCCTCCAGACAGCGACTGAATTCCACCTAGCTGAAGGGCTAGTGTCGAAAATTCTGCCGCCGTCGGGACTCGAACCTAGGACCTCCTGGTCAGCTGGGGGAGCGGACCGCGAGAGGTGGCTCAGGGCATCAACTGATGTTTCTGCAGTGACTCTGATCGGGAGGTTCTGGGGTTTGAGTCCTCGCGGCAGCAGGGTTTTCGACGCTAGCTGGATCGTTAGGAAGATTCCTGTAGCTGTCTGGAAGAGAATTCTAGTGACTGGTTGCTCTGATCTGTAGTTATACCTAGTTTCTCTGATAAACACCAGGCGTACGCTGGAGCAGTGCCCTAACAAAAGGGCCACGGACGTCGCGCGATCTTTCCTTCCTCTTCCTTGTTATATCTTCATCCCTTACTTACACACACTTCTTAGACTAACATGAACTGCACTCTCACACGTGCCGGGAGACCGGTCGGGGACTTTGAGCTTGTTTCGGCTGGGGCGGTGCCCCGTTGGTGGGAAACTCTGCTAGCCGACGGTAGCCGCATGTCGCCATCCAACGGCCACCTCCCATGCAAAAATATACACTACACTTACGAGACATTATCTGTTGATGCGCTCGGAATCACTAGTAATCAATCAATTAATCATTTTGGGGGAGCGGTGCGATTTGCCATTTTTGCATAGCCTCTTTACCGGTTGCGGGCAAGCCTGTCCGACCCCATTCTTGTGTGTCCAGTTACATTCATCGGGTAGCGGTCCACTCTGCCCAACCACATTCCCCGGTTTATGTTAATGCCTCTTCCCATTCATTCTGTAGCACTTCAGCCTACTCAACCGCATTCCTCGGTGTATGGTTGTGCCTATTCCCGTTTATCATATCATTAGCGACCAGCCTGTCCAGTCGCACTTCCAAGTCGATGCTTATGCCTATTTACTTCCATTCTGTACCGTGTCAACCAGTCCAACCGCATTCCCTGATCTATATTTATACCTTTTCCCGTTCATTTTGTATCGTGCCAACCTGCCCATCGCTTCCCCCAGTCTGTATTTATGCCTATTTGCCTGTTTGCCTACCAACCATGTTTCCTATCATTCACATCATTCCCTGCATTCATTCTTTCTTAGATTGAATGGCGTGACTAGTACCGTACTTCATGTCTACGTGCGTGTCTGGTTTTCAACCTGACAGTCCGCCATCTTCCCTCTCTTCCAGCCCGACTCCCTGTCGGCTACCTACTCGTCTGCCCGGCAGCCTCCCTCCTTGTTTGCCTCACTGCTTGTCTGAATTCCAAGCTATTTGTCTGTCTGCTATTCTGCTTGCCTACCAGACTTCTCGCTGTCCTTCCAGCCCCCTAATTTCTTGCTTGCCCGTTTGTTTGCTTGATTGTCTACCTACCCGCTAGTTCGTATGTCTGTTTGCCTGATTGCCTTCTTACTTCCCTACCCTACCGTTCTTCCTGCCCGTCTGTCCGCCGTCTTGCCTCCCTGACTGTCGTTATTTTTTCCTCCCATTATATAACGTAGAGATAATTACCAAGTTCCGGCAGCAAATCGTTAAAATATACAGCCTTGCTTCCCATTGTATTTGGCGATCGTAGAGATTTGGAGTCAGCCAGAGAAACTTTTAAGGCTGGGCAGGATACGGGAGCAGAGGGGAAGATTACGCAGCTCGCCCGATTGTTACACGGATGTACGGCGCCGTTAAGGATGACAGGGCAATTAGGCTCAACAGACCATTTTCTCGGAAGAGAAAATTGTATTCCCTCGTGCATAAAAGAATGCAAAGGGGCAATAGGATTTTCACGATTTTTATTTTCAAAGCGTAACTTTGCTAATAACGTTTCAAGATACCAAGTTTTATCTGTAAACTCAGAAGATTCGTCGAAACTGCAATTCTGTGAATTTTACTCGCATTTACCATACGTGTTGCAAAGGAAAATGTGTTTTCAAAGTCTGTTTTTATTTGTTTTAATATACAAGCAACACTATTAGTACAAAAAACGCGATTAGTTTCTTTTTTAAAAGTTTTGTAATTTCCGTAGTCCGAAAATTGCTATTTAATGATATAATAGTTTTTGAAAAGATTTTAAAATAGGTTCTTCGATTGAAATGTAGTAGGAATTTCAAAAAAAATGTTTATCTGCGCTGATCCGCACTCTCGATATATAAATCAAAGACGTGACAATCGTAAGGCGAGATGTTAAGGCCACAAAGAGAATATTATGAATATTATCTCGTGGAAGACTTTCCATCAAAATTGCTGCAACAAGTAATTGCAAGCAGTAGACATATTTTTCTGTAGTCTTATCCGATGAATATGTACTCAGTCTACCCAAAACATCTTAACGGATTGCTGTTCATAACAGACAATAACGAGATACGGGCGTTGAAAAAGATTCTGCAGCTAATCTCGGAAGTTCTTCACACAGGTTCTTGAACATCTCGTTAATTGTTGTGAAGCGTACTAGATCGCTTTGCCTCGGAGCAGATTGGCCGCGCAAATGAAAATGGAACTGCAGTCGGATAAGCAAATTGTTTAACGGCCGTTGGCAGTGAAGGGTGGGGACAGCTCCCAGCGTAGTTTTTCATCTATCTTTTTTTAGAATTGGAGGAACACGATTCAGTTAGTTTCACTATGATTAGTTTGATTGATTAGTGATTCCGGGAGCGCCCACTGATAGGGTCATTAATACCGTTAATGTAGTGTATGTTTTTATCGGGGGAGGAAGCGGTAATCTTCCCTGGCTGCATGACGAGTTCCGGCCCCGACCTACGACGGTTTGCGGGGAATTTCCCTATCAGGGTATCTCCCTCCAGCGGGGCACCGCCCTAGCCAGGACAAATTCTAAGCTCCCGACTGATCTCCCGACAAGAATAGTTTTGTAAACGTGAATGTAAGTAAGGGGTAAAGATAGGACAAGGGAAGAAAAGATGATGCACGGTCCATGGCCCGTTTATTAGGGCACTGCTCCGGCATTCGTCTTGTGTTGATCAGAGAAACCAGGAAAAATTACTGATCAGAGTAGCCGGCCGCTAGAGTTCTCCAGCTAAATACGACCTAGCTTTCTAGCCTAGTATAGAAACCCCTGGTACCATAGGGACTCGAACTGTAGGACCTCCAAAGGCACTGCAGTGGCATTAGTTAATGCCGTAAGTTACATTTGCTGGACGTGTATTGAGTGAAGGAGTTAATTTACAATTTTTATTGCCAGAACCATTTTACCATTATCATTTAAGAAAATGATTTCGCTTTCCAACTTTTATCAGTTGTTCCCAAAACATTTCGAATCTGTTGCCAGGCGGAATTGCTCCATTTGACAAACTCCAAAGCCTTCATGTGCCTCAGAATGAATGTTACAAACTTCTATGGCATACAGAATAGACGGACATTTCCTTCTGATTTTTAAACAACTTATTTTGCACAGATGTTGGGCGGATCACCCTCTGTCACCATCAAGGAAATTGCATGTACCCGCCTACCATCTGTGCTTAAGAGATTCCTTCACAATCAGGGGCAATTCACAAAACTCCGTTATGTGCAATTTCGCACTGTATGTTCATTGGCAACAAGAGATGATTTTCGATGAATCTACAAGCCCTAGAAGTTTGTAACGTTTATTCTGAAGCAACCTGTTTGGCGCGCCTCGCGAGGCCCGAGGCGAAGCGAGTGGTGCGTTGGTGCGCAGGTGCTGGGCAACGGCACGCTGGTGTTCATCTTCGCGCGCCACCGCCAGCTGCGCAACGCGCCCAACACGTACATCCTGTCGCTGGCGCTGGGCGACCTGCTGCTGATCGTGACGTGCGTGCCCTTCACCTCCACGCTCTACACCTTCGACTCGTGGCCCTACGGCGCGCTCATCTGCAAGCTGTCCGAGGGCGTCAAGGACGTGTCCATCGGCGTGTCCGTCTTCACGCTCACCGCCCTCAGCGCCGAGCGGTGAGTCCCTCCCTCCCTCGCGCACGCACACGCGCACACGCATGCGCACGCGCACGCATATGACACGACTGTCATGTTGTGCGCTTGTCATGAATTGTTGCGCTGTCATTTCATGTATTTTTTTTACTCGACTGCGAGAAACAACAAGTGATTTTCATGATGGTGGTCGGTGTCATGTCATATATTTGTTTTACCCGACTCCGGGAAACAAGAAATGCTTTTCATGATGGTGGTCGTTTTTTTTACCTCCATTCGTTTGAATCGACTTATTTGTGACGTATGTGACGTATATTTTTCTTTTCAGCCTACCTTCATTAAAGTACAAAAAAATGTAATACCGCAGATCATTAAAAGTACATAAAAATTCAATACGGCGGACACCAGGTAGCATTCTAGTCATTGTCTAAAAGGTTCGTCCCATTTTCTTATGAGATATGCGTAAAATCGCCTTCATATCTTTTGAGCTTATATGATCAATATTTTTGATCCGACTGCACGTAGCAAAAAGGAGGGTGGTGTTTTTCAGGATGGTATGTGTGTGTATGATTTGGTTTGTTTTTTCGACTCACGTCTCATTCGACTGATATTCGTATATTATATGTACTTAGATTTATCTTCAAAACATACATAAAAGTGCATAAAAATCTAACATGGAGGAAACCAATCACCGTTTTCGTCATTTTGTTTAAAAGATTTGACAATTTTTTTATGTAAGATGTACGAAAATTCATCTTGATATCCTTTGAACATAAGTGATCAATATTTTTTATCCGTCCTCGAGTAGCAAAAACTAGATGAAGATGATGTATCTGTTTTTGTTCCTTTCGTTATTGCCCATCGTCTGAATCGTCTAACATTGGTACGAGACGTATGTTTACGTTTGTCTTTACAGAATACATAAAATATATATAAAAATTTAATACCGCAGACATCAGGCACCATTTTCGTCAATTTGTCTAAAAGGTTCGACACATTTTCTTGTGAGATGTGTAAATTCGTCTTGATATTCTTTGAGTTTATGTTATCAACATTTGTTATCCGTCAGCATGTAGCAAAAATGAGGGTAATGATTTTCAAGACGGTGTATCTGTTTTCGATTTTTCGTTATCGCCTATCGACTGAATCGACTATTATTCGTACGTGACGTAGGCTTACATTTCTCTTTTCAGCATATAACATAAAATGTTCTATATAAAAATTCAACACCGCTGACCCCTAGGCACCATTTTCATCATTTTGTCTCAAAGGTTTAACAAATTTTTCTCGTGAAATATGTGTCAAATCGTCTGCATATCCTTTGAACATATGTGATCAATATTTTTTATTAGTCTGCGTGTAGCGAAAAGGAGAGTTTCGTGTTTCAACCTCCGGAAACCGACAGTTCCAAGGAATTTTCATTTGGCACTACAGAACGTATGGCTTGCAGAAGAACGCAATCTGCGGAGTGGCGTTTTCGGCAGCACTGAATTGTTTTAGAATCTGTCAAAAAAATAGATCGCTAGACTCAAGCGATTATATTTATTACATATGACGTGCCTTGATTTCGATATACATTGTAAGAGTTTGAACATATTGTAGGGCTGCAGCTCGATGTTTATACATGATGTCTCTGTAAAACAAACCTAAAATGAAACTATGCTAACCGGCCGGGTACGTTGCGCTCTGCGTCGCTGACCATCGCCCGGTGGTTAGGGAACGAGATAATATGCTCGCACTGTTTCTTGATCCTCGAGCTCCCTAGTCCTCGCTCAGCCCGGCATAGCACGGCCCGGTAGAAAATATGAGCTCCACTCGGAACGTCACGGCTCAGTTTGCAGTGCTGCCCGGTTTCTTCCTTTCCAATGCGCACTTCCTAGTTTTCAGTCTCTCTTTCTATCGACCTGTGCGTACCATGTTCCTTCTAGTTACTCAATTTTTTCTATAACTATTAATTATTTCTTCAGAATTTAAAAAAAAAGCTTCCGTTGTTTCTCTTAGCTATCTAGTCCAAGACGAGTTATTACGCCGAGTTTTCTGTCAATAAAGTTGAGAGCACTGCATTGCCGTGACGTAGACAGAACTCGTCTCTCCCCGCACCCCCCGCTGTGGAGTATCAAGAAAAAGTTCGCGATTAGTAGACACTGTCCATTTATTGCATAAAAGCACACGAGATAAGAATAATAGACCGGCTATTAATTAGATTATTCATTTACTTAGCGTATAGAATAATTTCCAAGGACATTGCTTGCAATTCCACATGTGTTTTCGACTCTCGTTTTGACATATGCATGACCCACCATGCTCTCTTTTCTAGTCAATGATTTACTGTCTTCCAAATAACCTTTTGCAATCCTTTCAGAAAATCTCAGCACTCAGTCTTATTCTCGTAGAATTCGCTCTCTTTCTTGAGGAAGCTCATATGAAGGGTTGTGGCACATTGATGAATGTGTTTGCATTGCGAAATCCAACACCCGTGAGCAAAAGACAAGGTTTGGAATGGGGACGTATGATTTATGTGACAGACGTATTGAATTGAATTTTTTCTCGGATAAGAGCTGATTTCGTGATTCTGATTACCTACCAGAGCTGCTTTACATAGTCTCTTCAGTATTTCTATTACCTAGTAGCCACGTACTGTATTTTTTAAACGGTTTCACACTTAACATAATTATTTTACTATCCAATATGAAACAAATTTGGTTCAAAAATTTTCTTTATATTATTTTCTTGAGAACTTTTAGTCCTACTATTAGTTTTGTATTGTTTGTAATGTTACTATTTTATTTATTTACTTACCAAATAAACGCGTGGTTGGGGTAAACCCGGCAAGCCGACTTAGGTCGGGGCTTGATTTCGCAATCCAGCAGGGGAAGATCACCGCTCCCTCACGCGATAAAAAGCATACACCGCACTTACGGGACTAATGTCCTTAGCAATTCACGCACCCCGAATCATTAATCAAACCAAACACATTTACTTTTTTCGTTTTTGAAAACATAATTCCGCCAGCGATTTAAATGTTAGCTACCTTCGTATTAAGCAAACAGGCATCAGGATACAAGAAAATATAAGTAAATGTATTACATATCAAATATTTACAGAATCAAATCACGGAATATATCAACTCATGTTGTGATTAAAATTGTTGACGTCTCGTAGATTCACAAAACTTCTCTTAAAATTCGGAGTGATTCTAATAAAGTATTTGAGTAACTGGGAGTCTGCGAATGTGCATGTGTGCGTTTCCGTCACTCACGGGTAGGTCATTTTCCCTCCACCAATCGAGACGTGACGTAGATTCGACGCGTCTTGGTCTCTTGGTGGGGAACTGATAGTTTGTTTTCGGATCCAGTCACAAGATTCTAACAAATTTCTAAAAACTTGTTTTACTTGTTTTATCGCTGCGATCTTAGAGGCTAGATGGAGAATTAAACCAACGCCACCTGGAACATGTGAAACAATGAACAGAACTGTCAATAGTGGTATTGTTTCAAACATAAGAAGTGAAGTATTTCGTCCACATTACCGCATTTTTAATAAGAAATTTGCAAACATCTACCTACAGTTTTACCTGAGAACTTATTAAATTTGAAGAATGCCAAGTAAATACGGAGAAAAGCAACTGTGAGTAATGCTTGTAAGTATGGGAAAAGAATCAAATTAATTGTAAATGAATTTTTCACAGAATTTTCGGAATTGTTGAGAGTGAACTTATATTATGATTAGAGAATAACGCTGCCAAAAAAGCTTACAGGTGATCTCTTATATTAATTTTTGTGCATTCTAAGAAAAATAGCGTACAAAATGTAGCTGTACTAAATTCTATTTGCATCATCCATACCGGCAAGAATTTTTACGGTGATTACAATTTTGAAATGGTAATATTACCTGTTCATATCCCGTATGGAGGTAACATGTAAGGACACTAGGTGTTGGGAAGTTTTGAATCGAAGTATCTTCGATTCATCTATCATATCTATCAGCTGCTACGATTAATTTGTTTGTTCAAAGTGACAGACTAAGAATTTATTTGAACAAAGCTGTGCATGACATTTAGAAATTTTCATTAAATGAAAAAAGTTTTAAAACAGTTTACAGCGTCGGCGACGCCACGTTCAACTGGTGGAGTATTTAAGCTATATTGTAGTTCACAGAGTTACCGAGTAAATGTTGCATGCTTTTATGGCTCGTAAAGGGATTCAAGATAATCACTTTTTGCCAGTGATTATGCGGTGAACATTTCGTTAAACCCGGTTACACATGTGAAAAACGCCCTTGGTGGGAAATGCTCATGCACCGATATTTGGGCGAAACACGAAATCACTTTGCGTTCGAATGTGACCAGTGTTACGTAAGTGCATGAAGAGTTGCCTAAGGTTCAGATGCAAATAACACGAGCCAATGGTGGTACGGAAATATATCGCTTATGTGAAAATCCTTAAACTTTTCACGTCAGACATAACTCGTTTTGTTTCAAATAACTGTGCAAAATATTTTAAAATTAAATGATTAGGAAATTAATATCAGACAATAGGATGACTTTTCTGATTCTAAATAAAGTTAAAAACTAAAAAACAAGATTCTGGGCATTCGTATTTGGCTACCTGGATTTTACTTAAGAGACTTGCTATTACTGTAGTACTATCAATATAAAACTTCCTTGCATGGAATTTCTGCCACATGTTTATTGTATAAATATGATCATTTTCGACTTCCCAAATGCATAGGTCTTTTATGTTTTTACACTTTACAGAAGAGTTGTGATATTTCCCATCATCTGCCCCAATTCAGGCCGGGCTATAAAAGATAGTCAAATGTCACGTGTCAAACATATTTTCATGAGATCTCCAACCACAGGTGTATTAGCAAAAACCAATTATCTTCCACTCCTCTACAAACCCTAAAATATGTAGCATTTATCCGCAACACACCTGTGTTAATTTTCCTTTACATGTCTTTATTTACCCTCCTTTCACCACCTTCTGATTTTCCTTCCTCCCCTCTCGCCGCAGAGAGTGGAAGAAATGAATGGGGAGCGTGCGTACTTAAAGCGAGATGCTGTCGGAAGCGCCTTTCCGCCGCTTTGATTAACGGGCGTGCGGCGCGCTGCCTAGCGGCGAGGGGCGGAGAGCGGAATGTGACGTCACGCAAGGCTCAGCCTCTTGTCTGCCCCATCACATGGCGTGGCCCTTCGGTTTGCGCTCTGGGTGGCTGGGTCCTGCCACAGTTTGGTACACCTTTTATAGACATCCTCTTCTACGTCTTTCTCACTTCCTATTCTCTGCCTTTCTCTTTCCATATCTGTATACCTCTTCAAAAATCTCTGGCTCACTCTGCCTCTTTTATATACATCCTATTCTAAGTCTGTCGCTCACTTCATATTCTCTCTTTATCTCTCTTCATATCTGTGTTTTACTTTCCAAGAATATGGCTTTCTCTGCTTATTACCGACTATCAATCTCTCACCGACTGAATCTGTTCGTGTGTCCGTCCGGTTCTCTGTTTACCTCGCACTCTCTATCTCCCTCTCACCTCTCACTCTATCACAATCTTTATACTACCTCTCTCTCTCTCTCTCTCTCTCTCTCTCTCTCTCTCTCTCTCTCTCTCTCCTCGTTTCTGTACCCTCCCCATTCCTTTCTCTCTTCTCTCCAAGGCCTTACAACGCAGGTCTGGCTATGATCTCACATCAACGAACTCAGGAGGCTTTTGAGATCATGCGGGATTCTCCACATGGAAATGGGGGATCAGCCAAACACCCGGCCTTCATGATAGGACAGGGGAAGGATGCACAAGAAACCTTTCCATGCAACCCATTACCATTCCTTAAAGTACCGCCTCTGAATACTTTTAGAACTGATGGGGGGGAAACCGCGGGAAATTAAATATATTACTTTCAAAGAGACGTATCTCTCCATTAAACACAATTTTTCAGGTAGTAAAAGTATACACTTACAGTCCTATAGATTTTGTATGGTTTTTTGTTGCCTTTTACAGAAGGAGAAACTCCTTTTTTTTTTAAATATTTGGCATAATGATGGATAAGCATTTTTGTAATATATTTGCACATAACTAGAAAACAAAAATGCAAATATGTCACTTAGGAAATACGCTCTTCAAGTTCTAATGTAGGGGCAGCGTTTCAAATTGCCTAAGCGAACGTGGAATCGATAATAAATTGCGCAATCTGTTCTTTCCAATAATATATTTATAATTGTAATTTATTTAACATCTGAAGCAGCAACAATCTATAAATCGACTAAATCCATACAGACTGCATGAACATAAATAACATTAAATTGATACAATTTGTTTTATTAAGATTCTTGTTGGAGTAAATATTTTCGACTAACGAGCCGAGAAACTATTTGAAAGTTTCTCAGACTTTAAGTCATATATTGTTCAGAAGGAATACTACTTTCAGAACTACAGAAGGAATCCTACTTTCTTCTAAAACTCTAATTAACTTTACAGTAGACTGATAATATAAACAATTTTCAAGTAATGAGAGATGGACTCATTTGGTATCAATCCGTCTATGCTATCAAATTCCATTCAATCCCACAGAAAACAAAGATTATTATCAAGGCATTCTCTTATTATCATTCTGTCAACATCCTATGTTAATGTGCCCTTCATATTCATACAAAAGATGTTGTCATGTTTTACACGCCTAAAATGGAGCTTAATCCTATATTAATTCCACACCCATTAACGATAAATATTCAAGTTATGTCGATGATTATGGTAGAAGGTTTCTAGTTAAATAATTTTTATTTCATTCCATGATTTAATACTGTTTATTTCTACTACTTCACAGAAAATTCGTGTTCCTGCGACGCCATTTTATATTTTGAATGCAATCCGCGAGGGAAACATTTACACACAGCTGAGTTGCTAAGTTGTGAATGTTGGAAGCCTTCAGAATATATCAATGATGTCTTTTATGTTAAAATAAGTGAACCATACATTTTTTTACTGATCTGGGTAAAAATCTCGAAAAGGGAATTTCTCTATACATAAAATAAAAATACCACCACTTGGTTTTCATTAATTGGCAGGACTTCTTGCACACAGCACATGTATTTGTATACCTATGAGGAAGCGAAAATACTTTGTGAATAGACATTTATTTGCTGCGAAGAATACATGAATAAAATTGGATACTTGATCCGTGTTTTGATTCCATTTATTGATTCACTTTTGCGTTTGCCAACAGATCTCTTTTTAATTAAAAAATATTGTTAGTGATTTTATTATTCAGGTGCTTTGAATGGTAAAGCCGATACACATTATTAGCAGTCGTATATCAATGCCATACCGATGCCCAGAGAACACTATGACGTAGGTAAACGGCAAATTCAAGAATAAATAGTTCCTGTAGTTAAAGGAAAATGTTAAACATTTAAGAACTCGTGCTACATGCCTACAGTAATATTTTACAATTATTTTCTGGTAGTTTCTGTTGAAATATGTTGCGTTTTTGAGCGATAAGGGCATAAATATTTTGAAAAATTTCTGTTCTTGCGAACTATTTCTTGAGGACAGAAGGCTACAAAAAGTTTTTGAAGAACTAGTTTAGCATTTACTATGTTGTTTCGACTGCACTTCTGGTCTCCACATCACCGCGATTGATACGAAAATGCCATTTTTATGTGTTTATGGACAGGCCTGACTGAAAGAGAGTACCTGAGTTTCTACGAATGGATTAAGCATAGCGACGATTTGGCTTTGTTTTCTTGATATCAGAGAAACACTGAAAGCGAAAAATCTCTTAATGTTAATAAAGTTTATAACAATAAATTTCCTAAACGATGAAATAGTAACTTCTTACCTAAACAAAGGTATAACAAAAATCTACACTGAGATCCATCATTGAACCCTCCCTCATTGGTATGCGATTGTTAATACCATCTATTCGTGTTAAGCCTAAAACCCAGTTTACACGCTTTCGTTTGACAAATGCCTTCGGGAGCTTTAGAGAATGAACACAGCGGTTTCTGAGCCATTGTGCATGCTCTAGAACTCCTGAAAGAGTTCACCAAAAGGAAGTGTGATAATCGGGTCTAAATTAGTAACTTTCCAAAAGGATGTGATAACTGGTAAAACTATCATACATTGTTTCCTGATTAGTTATCTCTTATATTTTATTTAAATTAAATCCAGCAGATATTGTAATTAAATACCATTATATTTAATGTAAAAAATATGTAACTTAGTCATTAAATATTGGTTTGTTTGTTGTGTAAAGAAAGGACGAGAAATTAAGTGACATACAGAACCTTTCACTCGTGTTAGCTTTGTGAAATCTAGAATGTATTGTAATGATTTGGAGTTAATTTAAAAATGTAGGTAATACATATTATTTCAAAGATTTCCCAAAAGTAAGCACTACGAGGCATTCAAGAATAGTGGCGAGACAAGCGACGATGGCACCTGGAACATGTATTCATGATGTCTTCGCACACACACGCACACCACCCACCGACGCGAGTATACAATAAGTTAGCGTTAGATACAACTGAAGTATTTGACGGCTTTGATTTCTTTACATTTAAAGTGTTTTCTATTTACCTACCTATTGCAACAAGTATGTATGTACCCTCCATCACACGCAGGATGTCTTAGACTAAATGTTACATACTTCTAGGGCATATAGAGGGGGCGAAAATGATCATATTTGCCAATGAAAATATAATAGGAAAATCGAAATGATGGAGTTATAAGCATTTAAACGAGTGGTATTTTCCCATGGTTTTAGGATACTTCTTATGCACAAATGTTTATCACGTCACATTCTGACGCAGAAACGATGATTTTATGTAGCTGCTAAACATTTGTGAATATGGGGTTGCCTAAAATTAAGGGCAAATACTAAATGTATAAATAAAAATAACTCCGTTATAAACAATTCCTCACTATATGTTCATTGGCGAAACGTGATCAGTTTTACCCCTCTACAAGCCATATAAGGTTGTAACATTTATTCTGAGACATACTGTACAGTGCAACATAAAGCAAATATGTCGAAATGAATAGTATCAAAATGTGCAAAAATCCATCTATATCTAACCGGAGAGAATGGAACTAGCCGGGTTGGAATATCTGCGTGCATTACCAGTAACAGTGGACCTTACTGTATAACACTGTATATTATGATATTCATGTGAAATCCTTGAAATAATTATTGTCTAAGTTGTAATATTTTCTCCAAAACATGGCATCGTCTAAATGTTGCAGTTCACAAAGCCAACGCAAGGAAAAGTTTCATCAGGGAATTGAACAGAATTTCAGTTTTGATGGTGATCGAACATTGGCTTGCACGAACCCAGGGGAAGACGGCGGTGACGCCAACAGATACTAAGATGGCCGCTCGTCCTGACTGAAGGGCGGAAAAGCCGCCGGCGGGAAATGAATATTCATTCGCGTGGGAGCTTTCCATCGTGAGAGCAAACTGAAGAATGTTCCCTCCGCCGACGTCCCAGGCGCTGCTCAATCAGCCCTGAATGCGCCTCGGAGTTCATTAAGTCCCCGTGCGCTCCGAAGGATATTTCTGACCCCTTAAGCTTCAATTCCTAAACGCGCTCAATATTTCTTCCGGGTTCGGAACGTCCGAAAGTGGAATCAATGAATATTCAACTTTCTTTCAGTGGTGGATGCACGCAAGGACACGAGCACCCCCCCCTCACACACACACACACACACAAAGCCAACATTAATTTTCGTAATTTTACTAAATTTAGTCAAAGCCTACTCAGCCAACCTGTATGGCCGAGAGAGCTAAGAGCGTGTACCGACTCAGCGCTTTGGTACGATCGCAGGTTCGAGTTCCGCCTTGGGTATGGTTGTATTTCCCTTGTCTCTAATATATGTGTTGCCACCGAGAGCCTCGCGTTTTGCTGACCCCAGATCAGAGGAGTCCGCAAGTGTGTTGGAGACTAGTGTATGGTCGAATATGCGTCCCATTGGGATGTGAAGAGTAACGGGATGTAGGCTGGATAAAAATCCTTATAAAGAAAGAAGTTATACAGGTTTCATAACATCAAAATCATTATTTTCGTTATGAATATTCTCAAATACTTTTTTTTTTAAGTTAACAAATAAAATAATAATAATAATAATAATAATAATAATAATAATAATAATAATAATAATAATAATAATAATAATAATAATAATAATAATAATAATAATTGAAAAATAGTTTTGGTCAAACTGAATCAAAATTTTCCCCTCCCCTCAAATTTTTTCTGGTTCTACACCAACTCTCTATGCCGATCTTTAGGTGTTGGATGACTGAAGAGGATGAATCTTTCATGAAATGTATTGTAAACTCCAATGATTTTGCATGAAATGTTTTAAAATATGACCATATATTTTATTAAGATACAATTGAATAACTAATGTTTAGGACAATTACGGCACAATGTTATATTCATAAAAGAAATTAACACATACTACGTTCCGTAAAAGATATCTAGAAATTATTCCTTTTACTAATTATGTTGTCAGGTAGTCTTGAGAGAGTAGCTTATTACGTTGAAACCCCTTATTGAAAGATTGCTTTGAGCCGCCTAAAATTAATTTTAGAATTCAGGAATTTCGGGCAAGAGCAAAACAAATCCAGGATAGCTTTATTCATTAAAGCTCGTAATAAGAGGAGAGTCTTCATTAACATAGGTATTTTTTAAAGTCAAAACGAAATTTTTCCAAATAGTATCTTAGAGATAATGATCTCTCGCGTTATTTTGACGGTTGGTTCAGGAATATTTTTTCTTAAAATGGTTTATACAAAAATATACTTTTTGTAAATTCTAACTTACAACTGTAACCTAATGCTAATCCAAAAATCATAATTTTTCGTGTAATTATTAATTTTGAAAGAAATATATGGATGAGTTTGTACCATAAGGGTGGTTACACATTAGCTCCAATTTAATTAAAGCACAATCTTTTGGCTTTGTTTCTGAAGTAGTGTCTAATAAGGGCAAGTTTTCAAATTTTATTGTAGACTATTCAGCAATAAATGTTTCTCTACTTTGTTCTTCTTCTCAGCATAAACAAGTAATTTATTCTGTGGTGACGTAAGTATATTTTATTCATAAGATGAAAGTCGCTTCTTAATGGACAATAATATGCTACTCAAGTGTCACTTTTTCTACAATACGCCTTTTTTCATGATATATCTTATTTTATCCACTTTCCCGTTCGCTTCAGTGGATGATGCATGCGTTACTGGTGCAGAAAACTTTGTCCAGGTGTATCTAATGTATTTTTATTTTGTACGTTTCTAAAACATATAAAATAAAATCGAAGTTTAAAAAATAAAATATAATCGAAGTTTACACACGATGATAAAGATACTTCTTTTACACGAGAAAGATACTACATTTACCCATATCGTTGCTCGTGAGGTAATACCTTCCGCTTATAGTTAAGTAATTCTTTGTTGTGTGGAATAATAAATTATTATTTAGCTACTAACTCCAATTCAATTTTCTTTTATCACAAAGGATCATTTCTTCCGAAGTCGTAGGCTTCCGCGGCCGGAGTCATGTGAATAATCTTGGCTGTCCGGGTGACGCCGCGTCTGTCAGGCAGACCAGCCCTGAGGAAGACCACGAAAAGATGGTCCAAACGTCGGCAACACATCTTTCGACGCGGCGTCACCCGGATAGCCAAGATCATTCAGATCGTTTCTTCTCTTTGAAATAATTCCCATTAACATAATGGTTGCGATCATTTGAACGTACATGCGGTATTACGTAATTTTATTTCAAAGATTTTACTTTCGTTTGCAAAATGGTAATGGACAAAATACTCGACAATAAAATGATAATATTAACTTGTAAACACGAATCTCCTTCCTCATCTACCGTTGCTTCGGTGTCTAAATGGGAATCAAATATTACGTTAATTCATTGAATCATGAAATAATTTTACGAATTCATCTCCTTTAAATTTTGAATCTGTTGTCAAGTAACTTTAACCGTATCAGGAATCCCCACAAATTATTCTCGAACTATCGTAAAACGCGAACTACAAGCTCTATCTACAGCATCACTTGCACAAAAGAAAACAAAACTTTCCCTCACGATACAACGTCATCTCGCCTCGTAGGAAACCGCGTGCGTTGTCACATAGCTGCCTGTTTTGTGCGATGGATCTCCGGTCTGGGAACTTGCTCCAACGAATTCCGACACATCGTCCGCGTAAGTCCCTTGTCCCCCGGAGATCGCGCCAGCGCCGCTCTTGTCGACGAGACGCCAGCTGCGAAGGGAAAACCAATCTCTGGCCCCGCTTCGTCCCCTGAGCAGTAGTTAAGAGCTGCAAGTTTGAAGTCCGTTAAGGCAAACTTCGTCGCTTGCGATCACAGCCCGGAAGCCCGAATTTCAGTCGCCGTTGCAACCCATTAATGCAAATACATGTCTTCATCTTGTTTAGCGTCTTAAGAGGAATAGAGCAAAGAGGACGAGCAAAGTGCACGACGTAAGAAGACTAACGAAGTGTTCGCCTTTATAGAAGCCGACGGGATCTGTCAGGGGAGGTGCAGAAGGACTATCGAGGCCGTCCTTGTTGTGCAAGGGATAAAGTTATTGGGGTCGCCATGTTTTTTACATATCCTGATAGATGTGGATGCACTAAGCTTTAGAGACAGTGGCACATGCAAGAGGTAGGGGGGAGAACTCTTTGGACTTCACCCCCCCTAAGCCTCTGATACATAATTAAAAACAGTGCTTTTACTAATTGTCTATACTAACGAAAGTCATTGAATATATCAATTGTTTACATTGTAAATATTATCTAGAAGATAACTAATAAAAATACATTTTATAATCAGCGTAATTGAAAACGTCTTTATAGGGAAATATCAAGTTGGCTGGACTCCCTTACCTGTAGCCCCCTCCCTCCACACACCCACTCACCCATACACACACACACACACACACACACACACCCACACACACACACACACACACACACACACACCAGACAAAAATCCTAGATACGGCTCTGAAATGATGATGAGATGAATCCTTCAACTCGCATTCCTATAATAAGGTCATGGAAGGGAAAGGCTAAATACCGTGTTGAAGACAGGTCAAGACAAAAGCGATCCATAACTACAATTCTTCACAAAAGTGCGGCATGATGTGTTTACTCTTTGTTGCGTTTCATTCCTTATTCGAGTGTTTTATTCGTGGGATTATTGAAATGGCGTAGATTCAATTTTCATAAAAACATCTGAATTTTTGAAAAATTTGGTTAGTTTAAATTTTCTTTAACGCCCTCCTACAACTATATGACTGAAAAGATTTTTTTTCTGAAATAGATTTTTTAAGTAAAGTTATAGACGTATATCTCCAAATAGAGTAGTTTTCCGTGGTTTCTCCGATCAACACCAGGCGAATGCCGGAGCAGTACCCTATCAAACGGGCCACGGACCGCGCGCGATCTATCCTTCCCATTCCTTGTCCTATCCTCTACCATTGCACACACACACACTTACACTAACATGCACTACACTACCACATATCCCGGGAGACCGGTCGGGAGCTGAGAGCTTGTCCCGGCTGGGGCGGTGCCCCGCTGGTGGGAGAGTCCTGGTTAGGGGGAAACCCCACTAGCCGACGGTAGGTCGGTGCCGGATCTCGTCATCCAGCGGGGGAAGATCACCGCCATCTCCCGAGAAAAAACATGCACTACACTAACGGGACTAATGACCTGAGTAGTTGACGCGCCCGGAAACATGAATAAATCAATCAATCAATCAATCCAAATAGAGTAGTTTTCGCGTAATTGTGTGTTAAATTGTAAAATAAAATAACTAAAATAAATAAATAAAAATACTACAAAAAATGGAAGGTGCTCCAATCTCTTTTCCGTCTCGCCGTTTCCACTGTCCGTGGTAAAAAATTCAAAACATTTGGAGCCACTTTAAAAAATATGAAAATATTCTTAGAGTTTCGTATAGAGTACCACCCGTAATCAAAATATCCTACTCTTACAGTCTTGACTTCAAACTAAAATTTCAAACACTCAGAGTATTGACTTCGTTCAGATCGTTCGAGGAATATCAATTTTGGAGAAAAGAGTGTAAACGTATTAGGCGGTAGCGTTGACCACATACAGACTTTGCTGTTAATCGATTTCTCGGTATGAAGCATCGGAGTTACAATCCTTTCTCTATATTGCGTAAGCAATAAGCGAGAAAGTAAAAACTGTACATTGAATAATTTAAACATCTAATTTTGTGGAATAGATTGAATTAATAAAAAAATCTTTGGCTTCTTTATTCAAGATTCGAACAAAATTTTGCATTTTTTTTATATTCCAGATGTTGTAATGAAAATCGAGGATTTGTCATGTTATTAAGGGAACTGCTGTGTTCGAGTAAAACATTTTAGAAGAAATTAAAGCATTCTGATCGAATATAGGTAAGATTTAAATTAACCTCCAGAAAGATATTCGAATGGAAAAACAGTTCCCGGTTGCCTTCATTTCTTGTCTTCTTGCTTTTAACGCACGAACTCTATGTTCACTATTCCCAAGCAGCACACTAAGAAACCCACACTCATGAAAATACATTGCTCAAGCCGTTGCCTCAAAGGAGGCATCTTAAGAATCCTTAAAACTCATCTCCCGTCCTCTTTCGGCCTCTCAACTCTTCCAGTCTGCCCTTATCCTCTCGTCCGCCCTAAGCACCGAGGTGCCGCTGCGGTTAGCAACGACCCGCTTCACTCGGGCTGTGCTCGAGGAATGCACACAACACCCAGCTAAACCGAGACCTTGAGTCTATTGCATACGTTAGCTTTCGCGGTCGTAGTTTCTGAATTCTTGACTGTCCAAGAGACGCTACATCTCTCAGACACGTATGATTTACAATAAGAATTGCAATATCTCCATTTCCTTCAAATTTGCAGAATGTGCATCATATTGCCTCTAGTGATGAGGATTAGAAAGATTTTCTTTGGTTTATTTTCCCTTATTTTGTACTTACAAAAGAGCTAATAATATCTGATTAATACTTGCATTTCAGTAATGTAGCATGTATAGTAGTTTTTAATTTCGCGTCTACTACGAACTTACATAGCGAAGAGAAATTTTGGCAATGCTTCAGCGGAAAGTTGTGGTTTTTCGTCAGAAAGACCCGTATTGTCAGAAAGACCCCTGTTATCAAAATAGTGGATAAATCTTGTTGTTATACTCGCATATCTAGTAAATTACTTCCTCTAACATGTGACGTCAGTATCATAATTTTATAGGCTATTGATATCGAATAATTGATTTACGTCAAAATGCGTTTATTCGTCCGTCCATACATCCGTCCGCCTGTCCATCCGTCTATCCGTCCGTCTCTCCATTTGACCGTTCGACCGACTATCCGGCTTTCCATCTATGGTCAACGCTAGCGCCTAAACCTTTCAAACATATTTTTCCAAAATATGTATGCCCTGATAGATCTGGCTGTCCTGCAGAGTCTAAAATTTGTAGCTCACATTTTGCTTTTGGGAGGTACTTTCACGAAGTGCCATATTTTCAAAAAAGAGCTCAAAAAGCTTTTTGGATTAAATTTTTTTCTCGCAAAAAGTAAAAGATGTTGAACAGAAGTTACAAGTAATGTGAGAAATATATGCTGCAGTAACATCACTAGTTTGGATATTGTTTTGACTTAAAGACGTTCAGAGTGTAGAATACCGAATAACCATTACTAAGTCGATTGAGTTTTGTAATTTTCAAGAGGCCACTATTGGAACAAAATCCAATGGCGGCGGCGATGGTGTAGGCGGCGGCGATGGTGTAGCGGTTAGCGTACCGGACTGCTATACCCAAGTTTGCGGGTTAAAACCCGATCGAAGCCGTGGATTTTGAAGGGCGAAAAAATCCTTCGTACGCCTTCCTTCGGAGGGGAAGTAAAGCCGGCTGTCCCATGTTAGTAGATTTACTGCATGTAAAAGATCCTCAAGCCTAAATGATGCCTCTGAGCTAAATTCAAATGGCCTGTTTCGTCGCCCAAGTAATACCTTCTTTCTCCCATGGTTGGTGAAAGGAGCGTAGCGGAATTTGCGTGGTTAGACGGAAGAGCAGGCCTCATGGCCTGAGTCTCGCCACGTAAAATAAGGCACATTCAATTCAATTCAATCCAGATTTGGAGTAAAATATAGAACATACTATAAATTAGTCATTTTAGGCCAGCGTTCTATTCAGAAAAGGATATGTCTATGAGTTTTACGTAAAGAAATATATTTCTGTTGTCCAAGTATTTTGTGAAAACCACGGAAAAGTTATTTAACTGTTCTACTGGTTTCTTTACCGAATGAAGTTTTGTAATATTTGTTTTAAATTAATATCTCTCATCTAGAGAGCCCTCGCTGCCCGCCATAAGACTCGTGCTTTCTCGTCGTTACGTACGTATTCTAGAAAAGGTGCAGAATCCGTTGCCCGTTGACTAGGAAATACTCTAGGCATCTTTCACGCTCATTCTGCCCCTCACTCTCCGACAAATTGTGGAAACAGAAGCAGGCAATCCTGTGAAGGCCGTACCTTGAAGCCGAGGAAATGTAATATAATTGAGAATGATGTTCATCTATTATTTCGGTAAACTAGTTTATACTCTCGCAACTTCAAGTTAATGAAGTTCGTTAATTTGTCAAGTTGTCCCCTGCAGTGCTTACATGTTTATTAGTGCTTCTAAAATTAGGTTGAAATTACATCGATCGGTCATTTAACTAAACCTTCCCGTTCGACCAAATTTGAATCTTCTCTCTGCTAAATGCTCGAATAGCAGCTTGTTTTTCACATTCTCGAAATGTCTAGGATCCATGGAACTAATATTAATTAACAGAACATAATTCTTTTACAACGTTAATAATAAACTAGCGATTTTAAATTGTTTGTTCTCGTTAAAGATTATGTACGAGGAGCGTACAATATTGTTTTACACTTTCTTTTTTTCTTCCCAAATGAATTCCATTATACATCATTTGTTACGTCCACCTTCTCAACATAATCTCCTTGTAATTTTATGCACTTTTGCAATCGGTGTGTCAATCTCTCTGAACCTGCCTGAAACCATTCTTTCGGAGTTCTGCATGCCCATGCTTTGATAGCTGTGTCCAGTTCTTCAAAATCCGCAAAACGGCAACCACGCAGAGGTTTCTTCGTGTTTACGAACAGATGATAATCACTTGGTGCCAAGTCGGGAGAGTATGGTGGGTGTGGCAGCACTGAGAAGCCCATTTGATCAATGGCAGCAGTCGCCTCTCAGCTCGTGTAGGAGTGGGCATTGTCATGTTACAGAAGCACACATATAGCCGATTTTCCTGGCCGCTTACGTTGAACGACACGTAAGCACTTCATGATGGCCACTTACACTGTTAATCGTGGCCTTAAATTCCAGCCAGGCAATGATGATGCCCTTTGTGTCCCAGAACACTGTCGCCATTCGCTTGCCAACTGATGGCAACTGTTCGTCATTCCTTTGGCAGTGGACTGCCCCTATGCGTTCATGGCACCCATTGCTGTTTTGATTGTGGGTCATGGTAATGGAGTCTTGTCTCATCACCAGTCACAAGCCTAGCCATGAAAGTGGGCTGGATCTTGATCGGGGCGTTGCAAACGTTCACTGCACACGTCCACACGCGTATAAAGACAAGAGTCTAGGCACCCACTTGGATGACACCTTCCCCAACTATAAGTGGCCGTACACGATCCGCTGCAGTTTTTTAGGCTGATTATCGTGGCTGCATCCGTTTTTGTAAATGTGAGGCATTTCTTTCATTGAATGGCCAGTTCCACCCGCGCAAATTTAGATGGTGTTGACACATTCCTTCCAGAATTGGTTCCCTTGTCAACCGATATGCGCCGTTTTCCAAACTTCCACCCAGTTGTAAACTGTTTTCTGTGACGGCGCATGTTCCCCACAGACTGCCACCGCCGACCGGGAGCGGTGGCTGAGTGGATCAACTGATATCACTGTAGTGCCCGGTCCTAGGTTCGATTTCCGACGGCGGCAGGATTTTTGACGCTAGCTTTTCAGCTAGGTCGAGTTCAGTCGCTGTCTGGAGAAGAATTCTAGCGGCTGGCTGCTCTGATCGGTAGTTTTACGTGGTTTTTCCGACCAGGCGAATGCCGGAGCAGTACCCTAACGGATCACGGACCGCGCGCGATCTTTCCTTTCTCTTCCTTGTCGTATCCTCTCTCCTTACACACACACATCTACACTAACATGCACTACACTACCATACATGCCGGGAGACCGGCCGGGAACTTAGATCATGTCCCGGCTGGGAGGGTGTCCCGCTGGTGGGAGATACCTGGTTGCGGGAAATACTCCGTTAGCCGACAGTAGGTCGACGCCGGATATGGCCATCCAGCGGGGCAATACCAACACCTTCACCACCTCCGGAGCAAAAACACGCACTACACTTACGGATCTTAATGGCCATAGTATTTAACAATCAATTACTCAACCAGCACCGATGAATTTTTGCAATGGTCACGCCTTCTTTCCATATGAACCAAGTCGTTTTTTCCTGACGGTTGCTTTCCATGTTGGCTGTTCCTATGCTGATAGTTTTGTTATGAAATGGCTATGACGAGTGCAATCTTTGCCTCTGCGCGCATGCTGCTACCTAGTGGTGGAACAAGACACGTTGCACGTCACTACCTTCAGAAGTGAAGTGAAATGCCACACCCAGACGTACAAAAATAAAATGTAAAACAATATAGTACGCCCTGCGTATTATGTAGTTAGCCATCATAAATAACTTTCACACTCATCAAATGATCTCTGAAAATTCGACTTTTTCGGCAAATATCCATTCGCGTTACATTGTTCAGGCAAATAAGATGAATTGAAGGTCATGAATAAGAAATTAGAATCAGATTTTACTAATGTTAGATCCGGTTTATTCTTCTCAAAAGTTTCGAACTATCCAGAAGCAAATAGAAGAAATATTGCACAATCAAAAATATCCTTTTAATGTTGATACGTTATTCCTTCCTCGTAATTGCCTTCGATTCGGAGCTCGATTCACTGACCACTGACGCACTTCGGAAACACTAATCAATCAAGCAACGAGTGCAATAGTGTATTTTGTTTGGGGTTGAGTCCTCTCTTCCGCATTGTTTTGAAGGGGAGAGATCACGCAGTCCCTCTTGACGTACCCCTGGATTGGAGTAGGGGGTTACGTGAGAAGAAATGATTGCCCTCGACCTTTTTGTGTACGGTCCTCTGTGATTGATTGCTAGTGTTCCGAGCGCGTCAACTGCTAAGTTTATTAGTTCCGTAAGTGTCGTTCATGTTTTCTTCCTCGGGAGCTAGGGGTGATTGTCCCACGGTTGATGGTGAGATCCGTTGCCGACCTACCGTCGGCTAACGGTATTTTCCGCAACCAGGTATCTCCCGCCAGCGGAGCATCGCACCATTCGGCACACGCTCTAATCTCCCGACCGGTCTCCCGGAATATGTGATAGTGTAGTGAACGTTAGCGTAAATGTGTGTAATGGAACACGGAAGAGGAAGGAAAGATCGCGCGCGATCCGTTGTCCGTTTGTTAGGGTACTGCTCCGGCATTGGCCTAGTGTTGATCGGAGAAATTAAGGAGAACTACTGATCACAGCAACCGGCCTCTAAAATTCCCCTCCAGACAGCGACTGAATTCAACCCAGCTGACAAGCTAGTTTCGAAAATCCTGTCACCGTCAGTTCTTGAACCAAGGACCTCACGGTGAGGAGCACTGCAGTGACATCAGTTGATGCACTGAGCCACCCCTTCCGGTGGTGCTCTTCGTCACTCTCTTTGAAGTGATCACGTATATCACAGAAACAGATTCGACAAGTGAACTCTATGACATCAGAGGCTACAAATCTCAGAAAGTTGGACACCTGAGAACAAGGCAGAACTATTAAGAAAAAATTTGATGCGACCGCAGTTTTGGAAGCCCAGAACAAAGGGTCACACATCCATTTTTTTTAAGGAAACAAGTGAAAATGTGCATAATAAACGCGTTTTCACAAAAAGTGTACACCGGGAGAGGTGACTTACTTACACACACTTACACTAACAGATGCTACCACACATGCCGGGAGACCGGTCGGGCGCTTGTCCCGGATGAGGCGATGCCTCGCAGGTGGGATATACCTGGTTAGAGAAAACCCCCACCGGGCGACGATAGGTCGGCGACGGATCTCGCCATCCAGCTGGGGTAGATGAGCGCCACCTCCCGAGAAAAACATGCATGGCACTTATCGGACTAACGACGATAGTTGACGCACTCGAAATCACCAACAATCAATCAATGAACAATAAGTGGCTTGTTCTATTTTCCCTTTTAAATATTACACGTGGGTATTCAAGAACACAGAAAGATAAACAATTAAAAAAAGATAAATTTTGGGGGGACCATCACAATTAGAAATAACGATAAACTTAACACATATTTCGTAAGCATTCCAATTCGTTAACTCATAGAACGGACAAGTTTGAATACAATATACTTGCGTATTAAACTAGACACAACAAAACGTACGCAATATATGCATAACATTATTATAGGTACTATATATGACTTAATCTCACTTTATAGGTGCTCTCCTGAATTTATATCAGCCAATACTTCCCACAAAATTGACTTTTAGCTGATTAACGAAGAAGTCCAGTTTTAAACTCAGTTCCGTAAGCAACGCAACTGGAGTGGCGTATGATAATTTATTTTCCTTAACTTAAACACAGACATTCTTTTTATTAATTAATAGTGAAACTGTTAAATATTTCATAAAATTAACTATTAGCAACTTGTGAGTTTCGGACGAATTATTATTACCGGAAAGGGTGCTCAAACCATCAACTAACTGTCACTGCAGTGTCTCTGACCGGGAGGTCCTGAGGTTAGAGTCCCGACGGTGGCAGGACTTTCGACACTAGCGTTTTAGCTAGGTCGAATTCTGAGGCTGCCTGGAGGAATATTCTAGCGTCCGAGAGTTCTGATCAGCAGTTTTCCATGATTTCTGCGATCAATACCTGGCGAATGCCGGTGCAGAACCCTAACAAACAAGCCACGGACCGCGCGCGACTTTTCCTTCCTCTTCCCTGTCGTATTCTTATCCCTTACTTACACACACTTACACTTATTACACTACATTCTACACGAGGAAAAAACAGTCGGAAGCTCTTAAAACTGGTCCCGGCTGGGGCGGTACTGTGGTGGGAGATACCTAGTTAGAGGAAAAAACCCCTAGCCGATGGTAAGTCGCCGCCGGATCGCATCATCCAGTGGGGAAAGATTGCCGCCACCTTCCGCGATAAAATGTGCACTACATTTACGGGAATAATGACCTTAGGCGTTGATGCGTCTGGAGTTACTAATCTATCAATAAGGTGAATTATTGAAAAAATAATAGTTTTGATGCGAAATATGGATATTATTTGTCAATAGATGATAAAATTTAAAATTCATGATAATGCAGCATTGTCCCCCAAACGGAGGACGGTTGCCAACTATAAAAACTTTCTGGCACCCGACCAGAATCGAGCCAGCGACCTTCCAGTCAGAAAACACTCTACCGTCGTCACATTGCGGTATCTATTCAAGATAGCGGTACTGGTTCTTTTGTCTCGTACTAAAGATGAAATATTCGTGTCCCTGACCTCGCTGACATAAAGGTCGCAAGTTAAAGCTTCTTTCCTTTGAAATATAAACATGGGAATGGCTTGATGATTAAAAAAAACTTAAAAGTTGAAGATAAAAAGGTCAGCATTGACCTAACTGGCGTTTTGAGTAACGCTTCTACTCTGATTGGCAAGCTCTTTGTGTACAGGAGAGTGAGATTGGTTGGTCGAGCGGAAGACTGGTATTTGCAGACAAAATGACTCCAAATTGGTCCCTTGTGCTCCGAAGACCGAGAAAAGAACCTTTCTACATGTTACTTTTCTTTCTTCTTCTTCTCCTCCTTCTTCTCAATGTTCTTTTTCCGTCGCATATTATCTTTTACGAGAATAAAATGCAAAACACGAGAAGACATTCAGTTCGCCCACGGGTAGGAGATTTCCGGTTTTCTTTTTATGCCTGAATGGGAGGCCGTGTTTCTGTTACATTTCGTTTCGGTTTTGTTTCCCTTTTTCGTTCGTCGGGTGTTTCGTTCACCGAAATGGGTTGAGTTCTGCAGGCAACATGTGAATCCATCTCCGTTTTGTATCTTTCTGCTCCGGGAAAAATTTCACTTGGGTCGCATTCCGAGAGAGACGGGATGAAAATGCAATTTCGGGGTGTGTTCCCAACAATGAGATGAACTTCTTCGGGACGTCACATTTTCGTGTGTAATGTTTTCGTTTACTTTACAAGAGATATATGTTTGGAGAGCGTCAGCCATTTTTCACCCACTCGCCATTATTTATCAATAGAGTAATATTTCGTATGTTCTTCAATCACGGGAGAGATTTTCAACGGCTGAAGGATATATCTCGCTATTAAAGGAAAATACCGTTTGATTGATGAGTCGGCTATTCCTGTACGTTGTTTTTATTGGTTAAAACTGTCGCTTAGGTCAACAAGCGAAGATGACAATTACAATTAATAACTGGACAACTGGACGTAACGGACGTATATTTTAACGATCTCTTGAATAATTTAGAAACGTTACTTTTGAATGACGAATGAAATCAATCAATCAATCACATCAATCTGTAAATATTAATCTCTATTACAAATTATGCAACTTCACTTTATGAGATAAATGTTCTCAAATAAATCAATTTCATTGTTTACATTACGAATATATTTTGTTGTATCTGAGCTAAGAAATTGTCGCATTTGTATATAAAAATAAACATGTTAACTGTTTATTATGTTAAACATGTTAAGTGTCCATTTGTATTGGTGGGTGTAAATTTAATTTCAATATTTATTAATTTAAAGATAGCATTTCAAGGTTTCTCTTTAAGCAATCCTTAAAGGGTTATCGGGTCAGATTGGGGATGGTTTGCGCTTTCTAGCGCGATTCAAAATAGATTAAGGCGGGTAACTATGCACAGACGTGCATAGTTAACAGATTTTCCTCATTTTCACTTTTTATTCATATTCTATTGAGCCCAATTCACATCTCCACATCATCGAAAAATCCGCTTTTATTTGCATCCCATCTTTTCTTTTTTTAGAAAACCATTTGTCTTACAGAAAGGCACTGCGTTTCTCGTATTATTATCAGTTTCATGAGTTTTCTCAGGGCTGCATGTTCGATTTTGCCACTCACTCCCCGGCTACCATCTATCGGCGCCTAACGAACTTATCGTGATATCTCGCGGCAACAACAATATCCGCGAGAGAAATTGTCAATATACAGAACTCTCGAGTTTCCAATTTTATGTGCCAAGATATCTGTTGTATTTGCAGGATCCAGGGTTAGATGTTCACACAAAAGTTTTCAGCCGCTTTAATTTTGCATCAAAAATAAAATAAAAGTTAACGAAACATATTAAGAAATAAGAATTTTGGTAGGACGGCGTGCTTGCCGTACGATGTCCCTGGTTGACGACGGTGGCGCCCACCGCGCTGGTCGACGGTCGGCTGGGTCAGGCAACCTTGCCACTATCACCCGGTGCGGCGATAACTTGCCCACCAGTGGTAGCGAAGCGGCTTGCTGCGGGACAACCTCCTTCAAGGTGGCACCCCCCCTTTATGGATATTCAAAAAGAACTAGCCTATAATTTTGTACTAATTATGTATTAATTTTGTGCCATTTTTTTTTGTACTGAACTATAAACCATTTCAAGAACGGCATTCAAAAGTGGGGGTGCCAGCTTGTCGTCAAGCTGGCACCCCCACTTTTCACAAACGAAAAATAAACTAGCCCATAATTATCTACTAATTATGTACTAATTTTGTACAATAATAAATAATTTTGTACTCGATTATAAACAATTATAAATCTGGTTTCAAAAACCTTCTTTGCGCGTACATTTCAGATTTTTTTAAATCCCATTTCAAATCAGATCTCAAAGTTGAAATTTCTACTATAGTTTGGTACTTTAGTAATCTTTTTCTTGTAATAATTTCAAACTTTTATCTTGTCCCCCAACAGAGATATTAAAGGCAAAAAAGGGAAATATTGCGTGCAGTTTAAAAGAAAAGTGTCCGCCATGACACTTTCTTTTATCACAAGCTCAATATCAACCATCTCATAATTATTTACTAATAATGTAATAATTCTGTATCACAAAAAATCATTTTGTACTTGATTTTAAACAATTAAAAAACGGCTTTCAAAAACGCACTTTTCTCGTATATTTACAATTTTTTTAAAAACCCATTTCTAATTAGATCTCAAAGTTGAAATTTATACAATAGTTTGGTTCTTAACTGAACTTTTTCGTGTAATAATTGCCAAATTTTATCTGATCACCCGACATATTAAAGTCCAAAAACGAGAAATATTGCGTGCAGCTTAAAAGAAAAGTGGTCGCTTTGTTTGTTTTTGTTTTTTCGTGTTTTCGGGCCCGTCAATTGCTTTGGTAATTAGTCCCGTTAGTGTACTGCATGTTTGTTTTTCGGGAGATGGCGGTGGTCTTCCCCAGCTGGATGGCGAGATCCGGCGCCGACCTACCGTCCGCTAATGGGTTTCCCCCTACACCAGGACTCTCCCACCAGCGGGGCACCGCCCCAGCCGGGATAAGCTCCCGACCGATCTCCCGGAATATGTGGTAGTGTAGTGTATGTTAGTGTGTAGTGTGTGTGTAAGGGGAGAAGATAGGACACAGAAGAGGAAGGAAAGATCGCGCTCGGTCCGTGGCCCATTCGTTAGAGTACTGCTCCGGCATTCGCCTGGTGTTGATCGGAGAAACCACGGAAAACTACCGATCAGAGCAGCCAGCCGCTAGAATTCTCCTCCAGACAGCGACTGAATTCGACCTAGCTGAAAAGCTCGTGTCGAAAATCCTGCCGCCGTCAGAACTCGAGTCTAGGACCTCCCGGTCAGAGGCGCTGTAGTGACACCAGTTGATGCACTGAGCTACCGCTCCCGGTGAAAGTGGCCGCCATGACACTACCCTTGGTTCGAAACCCAAAATCAATTAGCCCATAATTTACCTCAAAGTTACACCGCATCATTCGTTGCAATAACAACCACGTCGAACACGTTCCTTTATCAGTATCGTAAGACACAGACCGCAGGAAAGACATAGATGTCCCCTACACTAGACTCTCAGAAATTTCTGCATTACTTTTAATGTAATTTTCATGTACGTTAAGTTAAATTTAATGTCCACGTACAGTAACTTTAATGTACGTGTACATTAAATTCAATGTACGTGCACAATTAATATTTATGAAGACAAGTAAGTAAAGTTAAATTTAATGTACAGACACATTAATATCTCTTCAATGTACAAGATCCATTAAAATTAATGTACAGTCGTCATTTACAAAATAATACTTTAAAGTTAATGAAATTTCTGACAGTATACCACACATATCGGCAGAGTCGAAGCCTTAGAATGTTCCGGCTGGGGCGGCCCCCTGTTTGAATAAGGGGGAATCCCCCTCAATCCGACGTGTAGGTCAGCACCAAATACCACCATCCCGTGAGGAAACAATCACTTCCACCTCCCGGGAAAAAATTCATTACACTAGGTTAATCCATAGCCGTTGACAGGCTCAAAAAATCAATCAATCCACTCATTCACTAATTTGGACTAACTTCATAGAAAATGTTTACTTTTCTTTGTTTATTTTATTTATTTTACGTCAAAAAAAAAGTTCAAACTGCGCATGACTTTCCTATAATACTTATATTAATGAAGGTGTGTTCTTTAAAAAAAACACGTACATTTGATCAACTCGTATTATTTTTTTGTTTTTAAAAGTTTAATGGAAGTGAGACATTGAGAATGTCATAGAACAGTAAAACCTCCTTTAATATAAAAAAACAAACAGGAAAATTAGAATTCCAGAGTTAAAATAAAAATAAAATTATTTTGCGTAATATTATTGTATTAATTTGTATTGTGTTAAGATTTAATATTTTTATTTGTGCTTAATATCGCAATAAAGAAACACAACTCAAGTAAGATCATTGCGTATCTGATTTTTCTTAAATTTTTGTGAATGAGGTAATATGGCAAAACAAGTATTACATGAAGAAAACACAATATCACTTGACTGCAGCTTATTTAAAGATGATTATGAATGCAGCTAAGGATTATGTAAAAATGTTGAAGGACTCGCTTAACAGGCGGTAGAGTTTGCTGAATTGTTTCGTTGGAGCTGACATGTCCCACATCACCACGAGCTCAATTTACATAATCACACTTTATTAGTTCTGATCCCCTCCGTTCCATGTACAATTTGTGGTGCACAAAACAGGATCAAGTGGGAGATATTCGCACGGTATTTCTGCATCACAGTCTGTTCATTATATCACCTGTGGCGTACATAGAATACTGTAGGTATTGCTCTGTGGATGAGAGCACCATCTAGCAATATATATTTGGAAACAAGTTGATGAACGATTTTTTTTAACTGTGTAAATATTATTTTAGAAGCAGGTTTAGTTTAATCATGTTGTACTACTATCCGAGTTTACGTTACCCGAAAAGAAATTTCTTCAATTCTATCAAATATTATTGACAAGGCTCTAATACTTCCTGTCGTCTATTCTTACCTGAGAATCTTTAAATGTTTTTAAGCATGTTTGACGTAGTGGTCATAGTTTCCGTAAATTCAACAAAAAAAGTGCTCACCACCAGTTGTTTTGTTAAAATTGTGTACTATTTGAGATTTTTATCGATTTATCTCAAATGACACCCCAGAATTTGATACTTCGAACCCAAAAATGGGATGAAAATACACAAAAAACAAATGTAAAATGCTGGCAATACTCGATCATTCCCTTTGACGTTAAACATTTTTTAATGAGTCGCTAGTTAAAATCGTATGTCATCGCATTCAATAATTGATTGATTATTACGTGTTTCCGTTCGCGTCAACTGCTTTGGTGAAGAGGATGAGGAAGGAATCATTGCGCGTAGTCCGTGACCCCGTCGTAAAGGTACTGCCGCGGCATTCCCAGGATATTGATCGGTAAAAAACAAGGTAAATTAGCGATTAGAGCAGCCGACCGCTAGAATTCTCCTCCAGATAGCAGCTGTAAAAGACCTAGCTATGTAGCTAATGCCGAAAATCCGTTACCGTAGAGACTCGAACCCAAGGACGTCCCTGTAAGAGACACTCTGAACCGTGTCATGTTTGATATGTTTACAAGGAAATCCTAATTTATCATAAAAATTATTTTCGAATAAATTTAAAAATGTAAAGAAATTTTACCTTCTAGAAATAATTACCTATAAGCAGAGACTGTTATTGTCAGAAACGTCCTTTACAATCAGGCATGAAGGGGTGTACTTATACATGTACTTTTACCTGTAGTAATTTACGAAGCGTTAAGGAAATAGTGCGTCATTACTGCTCAGAGGTCAACACGATATTGAAATACAAACAATTTGGGAGAAAATTAGTTAGAATTTCCGTTTTACACATAGTCGTGAATGTTATAATAATCGAGGAGAAGGATGTCTGGAACTTCGTCATAGGCTCCAAAATTTGTAGGGAAGCTTCAGTTGGGTTGAAACTGTTATCTCACAAGATATTTCGTTTTCCCGGCGCAGTCAATTTCTTCACCTGAAGTACGCAGGAAAATAAAAGCCGGTTCTTTTTTTTAAATGTCCTCTTTTTTTCGAAGCAAGTTGGCAATCCTAGTTCGTGTGGTTGCGGGCGAAAGTGGGTATGTCGGCGCAGAGGCAGCTAATAACCGGGCGCGAAGTTCGAAGTCGAGGCGCAAGGGGCGCTGGCGTCGGCGTCGGCGCTCATTCTTATTCATTACTTTTTCCTCTGCTTCGCTCCTTGGAGCTGCGCGGAGCGGGGCAGAGCGACTCTCAGGGATTCAGATGGAGCTCATTTCTTTCTCGACCTGCGAGGAACACAGGGAATGGGAGCGTTAGCGCATGCAGGGAGGGCGGACAGAAAGCTACTGACTCGTGGTGGCGAGCCCGTAACCGAAGCCCCGTTTCCCTCCAGTCATTTACGTTGTGTTGGGCAAAAAGTAATCATCTTCGCTGCCACCACGTGTCTTGGAACTTTGTAACATTTATTTTGAGACATTCAGTACAACGCGAAAGGGACGTAGAACCCAGGTAGCAGCAGGAAAGCCTTAGTTGGAAAGTATTGAGGGAGTGTAAAAATTAAGCCATGATTTCAATTAACTGAGAAAATATTTAAAACATACTATTGGTAAACTTTTCGTATCTAACAATAATTGTATATTGTTAAACCTCTCGAAAGATTCTTATGTCGACCGAGAAAAAATGAAAATCAATTTGTTTTTTTCATCAATTATTTTCCATCTGAAGTATTTCTTACTCTTTTTGCTATTCCATTGATCAGTTACTTTATGAGTGTGGATGATTGAATTTGCTTTCTTAATGTTTATTTCGTTTAATTTTTAGATTACATTATTAACAATACGTGTTTCAAATATGTTTCAAATACAAGTAAGTGCCGTAAAAAATATGGAAGAGATATAGGATAATATTCTTGACTTATAATTTCCCTTCTAATTCAATTTAAAAAGGAACAGGGTATAATATATTTATAAACAGGGACGTGGATTCTCCCATCAGTCTGGTTTACAACATGTAACACTCTCAGGAATATCTTCTTAAATTGCTCTCTATTCTCTATAGTAAAATAAAATATACAAGACAGCATACGCAAAATAGCTCCTGTTACTCAGAAGAAAAATAAACACTTTTACCAAGTACACTTGGAGCTCCTCCAATTTATCCGGAAACTCACTGACTTCGTGAAACACACGGTCAACAGTTTTATTTCTCCAACTCCTTTACTAATTTGAATTTTACAGTTTGTTTCAATTATTATGTCTATATGTAAGCGTAATAAAATTTGAAACATAGTATCCTACAACTGATACTCCATAATTATACCAAAAATCACAAAACACTATTCACAAAAGAAAGAATAGTTATAGAACATTGACAAATTCTCTCAGACAGTATTCAGTCTACATAACCTCTCTCAATTACTCATCCAAATCTAACTGCAACGTCTCCAAATGATTTACAATTTACGTGATGATCAGTTATTAGGTTTCTTATAAAGAATGGTTGACTCAGTTCAACTTGGTTCAAGACACTGTTCTTAACTGCATTTTAAATTAAACAAAGAATCATGTTCAATGAGTAGTAAGAGTTTCTCCTTCTCTCAATTTCTTGACAACCTCCAACACTGAATTTATAAATACAACAGGTAGTTCAAATTTGCAACGACCTTACTTGTTCTTTAGAGGGTGAAGAAATTGGCGTGTACCGCACTGACGTACTGCTCGTTGGTGCACTCTCGAACGTTCCCACCGTTCGTCTGCACTCGAACTCCACAAGCTCGTCAGAAATTCTAACCCAATATTCTGAATATATTAAAATTGTAATGTCTATCCAAACATATAGAAAACATGAAGAAAACAAGCACATGTTAGTTTTCTCAACTATTCATGAGACCACCGGCACCTCCCACTTGCTTTTACAAAGTCTAACCTTACCACTACATTTTTTTGTAACTTGAGTTATTTCAGTTAATATAACTCATAATACGTAATCGTCATTACCTACTTTATCGGGATTTGTATCTTCCAGATATTAAAGGAAGAATACAAGTTCGAAAAATATTTTAACTTTTTCGTCATTAAACTCTGAACTACAAAAACACTATTCATTTTTCAAATCATTATACAATAAATGTTTTCAATATTTAATTTTAAAGAATATTTCGTTAAGGAAAAAATCAGGATATCATCAATATTGTAGTTTTTCAAATTAAACTTGTACAATTTTCGAAAATACAGTGTGTCTACCGAAAGTATGACCTATCACATTTTTATAAGCATATTTTCTTCTTTTCGAAAAAAGAAAAGAAAAATATTGCTTCCTTTTTTTAGAAAACATTTTTAAAATTACATGAATTTCACGCAAAATTACAACAAAAAATGTTGTTATTCCTAACAATTATTCATAAACTTATTTAAAGATTTTTCCTAAAAGATACCTAAAAGAGTTTGAAGTTTTGAAGTCTTGCAATTTTTAAAAGTTCAGAGTTCAATGAAAGTAGGACTTGCGCTATTTTTAAACATTTTTCGTTAAAACTTGTACCTTCCGAAAACAAATTCACAAATTTGGATTCTTTTTTAAGTGAAAATGTTGTTAAGGTTCATTTAAAGGACCCCTAGAATCAAAATATCTATTTCAAATTCTCAGGGCTGTGAGTTTGGCCAGATCGATCAGGAAACACGTATTTTGGAGAAAATCATCTGAACAGTTTAGGTGGTTGTGTTGACCTCAGACAAATGGACAAAGACACGTTTTGCAGTACTCACACACTCATTAAGAATCAGCCAAACATACTTTTGTAGTAAACCTATTGGTTTGATTGTATTTATCAAAGGTCCACAAAACATGACCTTCTGACTTCACAGTTTCTAATTATGATTTTACATAGTGTTAGGGGAAGTTACATACTACTTACATGTACCATACTATCCAATATTCTGTAACAGGGACCCACAAAATTAATGTTTCTGTTAAAAACTCGCCATTTTTTCCGAAACACTACAATTATTTCTTTATACTACGTAAATAGTATGGAAAGAGATGAAAATTTATTCATAACATTTTTAAGATGTTGGCAGTGTTTTTCAGCAATTCTTGAAGTGATGTGCACTTGTAGTACCTCAATATCTCAAGCTCCGACTCTCTGACAGAGTTTGAGTTTGAGGAAAACTTTTGAGTTTGAGTTTGACGTATTGTGGAAAACTTTCTCTGAACAAATTCAGAGCGAAATTTTGTAAGCCACGCAATGCTGTTTCATAATTAGAGAAAAGATGTTATTTCCAAAGTGCTTGTGGCTTTCCAAAAATACTGATATTTCTTATCAATGAAGACAATTACGGCACCGCTGTGTCTCTGAACCATCTGTTTTACTAATACAATTGAAATTAAATTAAGCTTAATAATAATCGGTCTTCTAATTACAATGCAAACTCGAACGTTACTACAGAAGTATAACGATGCAGAATGTTCTCGACATGTTTATCAGGGAGATCTACCAAACGTTTTAAAAAAAGGAAATTGAGATATTTTCTGTGATATGTAATGAATGAAATAATATTAAAAGTGGAGATAACTAATATCTCAAAATGGTTGTATCAAAAAGAAGAAACGCTGTAAGGGTCTAATGAAAATGTAAACTTTCGTTTGTATTGAATTCGTTCTTAAGTGTAAATGGAATGCTATGACGAAATAACCAAAAGTAGATTATTAAAACGTTAATAAGATGTACGAAAGAGTTTTCAAAATCATATTGAGTACTTCACTCATTTATTGTAGAACACAATTTAATGCTATATTTCTTGTTTATTTTATTGCCAGTAACTTCGTAAACTAATTCCCGACATAGTTGGGAGGGAAATCACAGAAACGAAGATTTCTGGAAGAGTTTTTCCAAGAACATCACAGAAAAAACACAGAAATGTTGCGTTACCAACTCTCAAGTATGTTCGGAAGTGTATTGGTCAGACTCTTTGCTTCCTACCTAATAAACCGGGATACAAATCCATGTGGGATTCATTGTGGCCAAAGCGGATTCGCTGTAGGCAAAATACTGGCGTCTTGGTCGAGCAAGCGTCAAACTTCTGCAAAACCTACTACACACGCTTAAGCATTATTACTCCTAAGCGTCTGTTTAACTTTTAACTTTTATTCATTATATTTACTTCCATATAATGAGTTCTCTGAAACGTTACTATTCTAGATAAGATCAACAAACGTCCCTTGCGACGCTCGTACAAACGCGTCTGAAGCTTCTTTTAGCTCCAATTGCGTGCAGCTTGAAGATGCAACTTCACCGTTCACGCCCGCGGCACATGCGTAATCGACTACCCTGTTACTTCATAAACTAGCATTAAAATAATGCGCGCAGGAAGCACGATTGAGAATATGTACGAAAGATGATAATTATGTATGACGTATTACCAATATAGCTCCCCTGTTTTCTTTTTCGTCTCACTACGTACGTTGTAAAAAGAAAAAACTGTAATACTGCGACAAAAAATCGGCGATATATCGACCAGGGTTGCCACATATTAAGATGCTCAATGTAGGACAACAGGAAATTGACATATTATATATATATATATATATATATATATATATATATTAGGTGATGATAATGATAATACTAATTTAATTTAAGTTATTTATTTAATGACTACATTCATGTCTGAACTTATATTTTTCATCACTCTTCGCCAAATGTAATTTAATGTTGTTTCGAACTTTCTCATAAAATTGTACGCAATGTTGTTTACAATTAACGCTTACAAGCAATTCCGCTTTGATTAACTCTACTAAACACTTATTTCTTGCATCGGTCCATTTTCTAATTATAGAAAATACTCCCTCTATAAATGATAATGATGCAGGCATACTTAACATACTTAGTAAAACATTATTTTGAACAAGTTGTCACTATTATCTGAACTTATATTTTGGAAAATAAAAGTCCATTTGTCGGTCGTACTGTATTTTATTTGCCAATCAGCTGAGTTAACAAGATGTTTTGAATGTTTGTTAATAAAGACAATCTCATCAAACAACTTGTTCATGTTTATATTTGAAATATATAATAGTTCCACAATTTCAGCAACTATTTCAAATTCTGGCAGTTCTGAACTATTAACTTTAAGTTTTGACAACTTTTCGCTTACAGACTGTTCACCAAATTCAAATATTTTTTCACATAAGACACGGCTTTGCTATAACATTCGAAAATTCTTTTTCAAACTTTTTATTTTCATAAAAAGTCAAGTCTTTCAGTTTTGGCATGACTTCATACCCGAAAAACTGTTTCTCTATCCTAGAGGAGAGTTGTTGCTTGAAGTCATTCAAAATCGCGTGTAAGTCAATAATTCTGGTACTACCTTTTTGTAATAATTTAATAAGCTTTTCGAAAACTGCAAGCAAGTGATTGGCAAACAATAAATTCATTTCAACTGTTGCAGGGATTTCTTGGTTTTTAAAATGCAAAGAGTTTTTAAAGCTACAGACAAGTTCTTAACATTCCTGTGAAAATATGAAACTGATACCGGCCATTCTCGTTACAATCTTTCCACACAACGTTGTAACGATAACCATCGAGTTACAACATGGCGTAAAAAATAAGTAAATGCAACATTTAAAAATTCACAAAAGCTTTGAAATTCATTTCGACGTACCGGTGACAAACTAAAATGTGCGTTGATTTTTAAAACAAGATTCTCAATGTCTACAGACCAATCTTCTAAAGCATATATCAACGCATTATGCAATATGTGCGTGTGACAATTAACTTTTACAAAATTAGGATTTACTTTTTGTAAATTGACGAAGAACGAATAAATACGACCGAAATTGGCGTTTGTGTTGCCAGCACTTAGAGCTGTAACTTTTGAAAAATCTCAATCTAAATATTTAAAACAATCATTGATGCAAGCAAACATGCCATCTGCAGATTCATCGCAATTTTCGTAAAAGTCAATGAGATTTTGCTGCAAACCATCCTTTCGTGAGAAATACTGTACCACTAATTGGAAAAATTTCCTATTTTTCTTGTTAGATGCATCAATCATAATAGAAAAATACGAATCGTCCGTTTTTATTTCGGTAATCACGTCTTCTAATTTTTGGTCCTAACACGTTTTCAACAGTTGCCTGTGCTTTTGTTCTTCCACAAGAAATTTTGCAAGAGTTATTATCTCTTGGCAATGTTTTAGAAACAAGTTTCATCAAACAATCTAACGAATTATAGAATTGGTTATGTTTTACTGCATGATATATGTGAGCTAGTTGAATTGCAATAACATGTAATTCTTCAGGAGTATCCATTTTAATGACGAAGTTTTTCATCAATTGAGAACTAGCAGATGCTTTCATCTTCGAGTGTTGATATTCACTATTTTCATGCTGCTTGATGGTAGAGACACCAATTCAATGAAAAATGTATTTAAACAGTATTTGCACACGTCTTGAGAATCGTTTACTTTTTTAAGCCATGTATATTCTTATAACGAGTTGTCATTAAAATGACATTTCCTTTTCTTGTTTGAAGTGTTCATTTTTACATCTTTAATATTTAAAATAAAATTGAATATACATAAAAATGTATACATAAAATAATTATTGTTTTATATTAGATGAAATGAAATTCCCGGATTATACATTAATATAAATAACAATACCGGTCATTTCATTTGCACCGACCTAATAATACATTTTAAAACATAATGAACTTACAATTCAAATATGAAAAATATAGTTTCAAATTCAATAGAAAACAGTGCAAATAGAAGCTTTATCCACCTAGGAATAAAATTATGTTGTATTGATGTGTGTATTGAGCTAATTTTAGGTTATTTAAAAATATCAGTTTTAGTATCGGTATTTATTTTCTTACAATAATTATATAATATCTATAATTATTATTATTATTATAATTATTATTATAAAAGTAGATTGTATAATATACTACAATAATTTGTAACTTACCGATTGTTTGCAAATATTTGTTCAAATAATTTCAATAATTGAATTAAAACTGCACAGTTGTGCTATACAATCGCAAAACCGTGGGTTTTGCGATTCGCAAAAAAATTGGTTAAAATACATTTTGGAACGTTATCTATTACATTACATTATCATTATTATTACATTATCTTGGATTATTTGACCTGACCATCACAATTCAAATCCAAACGGTGCGATACTAGCGCTTTCTGCAGTGGCGAAAAGTGGAAGTTTGTAGTAAAATGCAAATTGTTTTGTTGGGTTGATAACTGAATGTTATTCTGTTCATAAAATCATATCCGGGCGTTTAAAAATCGATTGTACAGACTTCTAAAAACCAACTGAATATTTTATTTTCAAAGTCGGACACATTAGGCTTCATTGTAGGACGTAGGACATTCATTGTGATTGTAGGACTGTCCTACCGCAAGTAGGACGCGTGGCAACCCTGAAATCGACTGTAAAAGTCGTATAGTGCGACCCTGGTATCGAAAAAGTCGAAAAACAATGTTCCCATGTACAGTAAATTTCTTCCTCTAACATGAGGTGTTGTCGGAATCTATGTATTGTGTGTCTTTGGTATCGAAAACGAGGTTGACGGCAAAACGTCCGTTTTGATCCGTCCATCCCACCGCCCACACACCCGTCCGTTCGTCCCTCGTCCACGGTCAACGCTCGCACCGAAATCATTCCGATAATTTTCTCCAAAATAGATATCCCTTTAATGATCTAGACAAACGCAAGTCCCTGCAAGTTGGAACCGGGTATTTTCATTTTTGTAAGAGCTTTTAGCCGCAACAATATTTTCAAAACTTTTTAAAATAGATCCAAAAGTTTGAATTAAACTTTTTCTTTTGGTGGCAACAAGGATTCTTAAAATGGCAATATTTTTTTTTTTATTCCCAAAGATCCAATATTAAGGTAATGAGAAAGAAAAACGTGTGAATGAAATGAGTAAAAAACACAGGAATTTCCACAGTGATTAGACTTGCCGACGGTTTCGAAATTTTTTCGCAACGACCCGATAAGTTATGCAAGTCAAACGTTCTGACAATTCTTTTAACAGACAGCAATCTTCTTTTGTTGAACCTTCTAACCGATACATAGAAACTTAGAGCAATTATTGCACTCTTACGTTAATACGAAAATGAATCAAGATCATTTCAATACAGGTTAATTTTACTCTCAATTGACCACTTGCAATATGAGATATTCTATTCCAAGGATCATTTCATTAGTTTATTAGAGGAAATGGAAATTAAATCGGTTTGGGAGCAACAGCTGTCATTTGACTTCTCCAAAATAATCGTGGCCAAATATCCAGTAACGTACGGAGTATTCAATACGTCTCTGAATTCTAAATTCTGTAGTAGTTTCTACAACCGTTACGTTTAAATGTGTCGGTAGTTGCTCTGGACGCAGCGCCTGCCAATTCTGGTGAGCTAGTTACCTTGTTTCTGGTAAGCTAGTTTTCGCGTTACCTCGACATTCCTGCAATAAGCGTTTAAAGACGGAACCCTTACAAAGGGTTAAAAAAAGATATAATAATAAAATTCCCCAACAAAAAGACAGTAACTCTCTAAGCAAAAAATAATTTTAAAAAACTGCGCTGGGAATTGTTTTTGTCTTCCCCTTCTTTGATATGGGACTGTTGCAAGTAATGAATTAAGAAGTACAGAATGTTTGCACGGGCGCAACTAATTTTACTTTTAAAAGGATGTTGTGTTGGCTGCTTTTCCCCGTGGATTCAGACCATCACCCGGCAGCTCTCGCGACGCGATCTCACCCGGGCCCTGTGCCGCGCGCGCCCGCCACGGTTGTGTCCACCGCAGGGAATTATGGGGGAGGTCGTGTTTGCCTGCGGCGGTGTGACGTCGCGATCAATCAGGATCTCTTGCATAAAACATCCAATCCCCTCGAAAGAGCCTCATTACCATCTAAATAGAATTAGTTGCATTTTTTTAATGTGCATTGAAATACGCGATATTTTTAGACCTGGTTGTTGACATTGTTAAGTAGAGGTGATGATGAGGATGATATTGGTGAAAGTGCCTTACTTATAATGTGGGTTCTATGGTGTCTCCAAGACGGCATTGCGATTCTTTTGCTTTCGTTCTTGTGTGTGAAGGGCGATAAGGTCATTAGGAGTTAATTATGATGAGGAAGCGAAATGTGTCACAAGATATGTGAAAAACAGGAGTTTCTCAGGCACCTTTATGATTAAGATCATTTAATATTGTTCGTGTTATTTTTATAAAATAATGTATTGACGTACATCTTTCCCTTTTTAGAACGTTTACAAATCTGCACATATATGTGGAACTATAGATCAAATTGTAATACCTCAATTAAGTGCAATGTGTTTACTTAAAACGTTAATCTTCACTACTGTGGCCATTTTCGGTGGCATCGCTGAGACAAATGTCACTACTGAAGTAAATATTAATATTTTGCATTAACACCTTGCACGAAGTTCTTATAGAGTTAATAATTTTTGATTTAATGCTTCACAGAGTATATATAAAGTACTTCTCGTACAGTCACTTCAAAATGATATTTAAAAGGTGTTCACCGCATTCAATTCTTTATTTTATTTCAAAGATTTTCTGTCGAATTGGAACACTTTCAGAAACATTAGACACAATTTACCTACTTTGCGGAAGAAAATCATCAAACACATTCATGAAAATTCGGCTTCTTTTCGTATAGAATTTTCTGAATTCTATGTACTCACCTGTTTCTTTATCACAGTAGTAATATTCTATTAATATCTTAAATCTGTCTTTCAACGTTTTATCTGACCTTTTATGTATGGTCCGATTATAGTTGTTTCTTCAAGGATGTACACACTATGTCTCTTACAATGTGCATTCATTCCAAACAATTTATGCTAATTATAATAAACAAATTCAAAGCAATGAAATATCTTCATTTTGGTTCAATTCGATAATTCGGAAATTTTCCTTTAGATACTCAGGAACTCGGGTAAAATGCAAAACCAATCGAACAGTTTCGATTTGGACTGTAAAAGGGAAATATTTTGTTGTGTTATTCCACCTAAAGCGCGTAGACGCGTACCAACTTGATTCTCATTTTCAGTGCGTCATTGCGAGCTCCACAGCGGATGGTATGCAACAGCATGGTCCCAAGGAAGAGACTGCCAGCCATTAAAAATATGGCATTCACATGTTGAGATACGAAACAGCAATTTTTCGGTATATAAAATGTTATACAGTGTGTGTATGTATATATACACACACACACACTCGAAGGTTGCTGGAAAAGTTTCTGGAATCTAGAAGGCTACGCCCTATGAGAATTCTTGAACTGTCACGTTCCTAATATTTGGCATTTGTTACGGAAAATCCAACTAATAAACCTTACCAAAGTCATCTAGTTTTTTGTACACGGCATTTTCAAGAACGTCCGCGAATGTGAAAATGGCAATCTCACGTAAACACTTCTGCGCAATGATTTTTTTATAATTTTAAATGTGGTTTGAAACCAAAACAATGCATCGATCAACTTCATTCGGCTTTTGGGAATGAAGCTCCATGCAAGAGCAGTGTTTACTACAGCTTTCTATTATTTCAGCAACATGTTTGCTTCTGTATGCCAGTTGTATTTAATTAATATTGAGACACAAAAGATGGGTATTGTAGTATTGGTTGTCAAGAATAATATTCCCTCTAGCCAGAGCAGCAGTTTGATTTGAAAAGTAAAATAAATGTGGTGGTTGGTTTTGCACAGGATGGTTTAGACTACAGATTTTCTCAATTTACTAGCAACAAGGTTTGATGCAAGCATTATTGCGACAAAACATATTCAAATTTAGTCAAAGCTCAACAATAAAGAGAAAAGTGTGATATTGTCATCGCCAGTAAGCAGGTCCCCAGAGATTTTGTGAACCTACCAACCGTCAATTCAGGGTGACTTCTCTACTATTCAGGGGTGTGATAACAAAAATGTTACGGTTAAGTTCGCAATCTGAAGTCTCTGTGAGTTTGCTATTGCAAATTCATTTATAGAAATATGTATGGCTCCGTAAATGCGTTAGACATTTGTGGCATTTATTCTCAATATGTCAGTATAATAAACAAGTGGAGTTATTGTTATCGTTTTAGTTGAATTTACGTGACGTTCGTTCACAAGAAAACTCTTTCACTATCAAAAAAATTATTAACTTCAAAACTACCTTTCCAGATTACATTTAGGCTAATCATTGCAAGGTGACTTGTTTAACATGAAAGAAGAGAGAAAAACATACTTTTCTTTAAATATTCTTCCTGAAGTTCCTTGTTCTGCCCCTCCTGATGTATGTCAATCATACAATTAATCAAAGAGAATTAAATACCGTTTCCCTACACATATATTTAAACCTCCTTTAAGTCAGAAAGATTTAGTTAATTCTATTTATTTGGTATCTCCAAACTTAGGAAAATGAAAATTACAAACTAAATTA
>BLKR01004228.1:0-115380 GCA_011170035.1 Teleogryllus occipitalis | reverse complement strand
AAACGCAGACATGCAGATTTAAAGGCCATAAATTATGCACAGCAGAATCGTGCTGCGGCGGCTAGGCAGTCGAAAGGAAAATACAGCTGTAAAAACAGTTGATCCCAAGATATCGGTAAATTCCCGTGTTAAACTCTTTTTTAAGCTTTCTGATTTTTTTGGGTCTTCTTGTTGTACTAATGATCACTTTACTTCTCGTCAGAATTAATGTTACATAATCTCAAAAACATGAATCACACTTCAAAGTAGCATATATATCATTTATCAGCATGTTTATCACAGAATAAATTGTCAAAATAAGCCCTTTCTACGATCAGCACAATTTAAAAGTAACCTACGAAACTATTGTCAAAAGGATGTGATATTTAATTTGAAGGAAAATGTCATTAATTAGAAACCCGTGGTAGACAGCAAAGTCAGAATTGAGAGAGTAACTTGAATCTTCTTCTACATATGCTAGATCTATCCCACTGTTTTGCTTACTGAGCCACAATTTTCTAGTCTTTTCTCTTTCATCTTAGAAATAATTTGATGAACTTCAAAAGCAGCATCTCAACGAGTGAACATGTACTCTTAAGAATACCAATTTTTTCTATGATGTAATATAAATATTCAGTTTTATATAAGCGACAAAAAATGGTGTAGATTATCAAAATCAAAATACTGAGATATTGAATAAGAAGCTACTAAACTAGCATTCAATGGAGAAGTCCGGGAATGACCATTCCGTTGATCGACTTGTGTAAACGAAGCAAGGAAGTCGAATGAATTTCGGAACTGTTCTGGATTACATTTGAATATGAAATGGAAATGTTTTTTGAACTTCCATTAGATCTATCGCATTTAGGGAATTGAATGAGTTCCTACCTGTGAAAATGTTTAACCACATTAAGTTACATTATGTATAGAATATTCCACAAAAGTGGCGTGTATAGAATGGCATATAATATTTTCGACAAGGTGGGAAATAAGTAATTATATTTGAGAAAACTGAAACTGGCGAGGTGGAAAGTATTGGAACGTGGAGCATAAGATATTAAGCAGATTCGGTGGTATAACGGTTAGCGGATTGTTGTACCCAAGTTTGCAGGTTCAAACCCGATCGAAGTCATGGACTTTTGTAAAGCCGTAAAGTATAAATGTAAAGCCGGCAGTCCCATGTAGTAGAATTATTGCATGTAAAATATCCTACAGCCTAGAAGAAGCCTCTGAGCTAAATTCAAATCGCCTGTTTCGTCGCCCTAGATAATTCCTCCTTTCTCCGCTAGGTGGTGAAACGGGCGTAGATAAATTTGCGTGGTCAGACGGAAGAGCGGGTCTGATGGCCCCAGTCTCACCACGTAAAATAAGGCACTAACTAAAAATATGAGTGAATATATTCTTAAGGTAACTTGTAGTGTATTCGATAGATGGATCAAAAATAAACACCGGATCATCAAACAGAAAGAATTCTCATTTTACCTGCAATCGCACCTACTGAAACGAGTTGCACATGAACGATTTGCGTACTGTCAACCAATCTTATAGATTGGTATTGTAACCGCTTGTCGCCGGTCACATTTATAACCAACGGAAAATGGAAGCAATAATACCCGACATTAGGCCCTACACGTAGTTTCTACAGTGGCGAAGAGATGGCGTAAGTCAGAGAAGGATTTCTGAACGCACTCAGACCGTAACCAATCAGGAAATTTTCGTGGAAATACGGACGTGCCGTGAACTTGCGTCAAAAGAGCTCGCTCTCTTTCTGGTTCGAGACGTCGAGGAGAATGGTTGCCTACGAGTACGCTACATAGTCGACGAGGGACACGCGAAGATTGCGGAACACAAAAGCTTTAATAAAAGGTAATTGACTGAGCACTTTTCATGGATTTACGTACTGTGAATATCGTGAGATTACATGGAATTAGTAAATGAATATTAAACAAGAATGCAATGAATGAAAGAACGACGGCGGTAATAGATCGAAATGAATCTGTAAAACCACGTTGCTGCATTCTTGTTGCTAGAAAAGAGGACTATTGTAACATAGGACATGTTTCTTCTTTGTTACAGCTTTCATATTTTTCATATTTTTCATATTTTTCATATATTTCATACTTTATATATATTCTTTATTCTTATTTTTGGGAATTTCACTTTGGAAATCCTATGATGGAATTTTGAGAGTTATGAGAAAGACGGACTATCCAACAACTAGTTTGACTTTTGCCATTACGAAGTCATAACTTGGAGTTTCGGACTCGCATTCTGATGCGACCATCGCCTCTGCGAAAGCTGTGGTGAATTTTTCGTCGAACGACGGGGAGACTGTGTTCGGAATAATTCGGTGCGACAGGCAACGCAGGGACCGTGCAGAAGAACGACGACCTTGAGGCGCGAGGGTCGCGCGACGGGCCAGCTACACAGCGCGGGACCAACTTGAGGAATTCGCCGGTTGTGAGTCACAGAAAGAACACTCATTAGATTTCAGTCTGGAAAAAACTTGTGAGATAGGATTATCATTATACTAGCCAAAACGTTGTAATGTGAGCTTCCCTCAAAAACAGACGTTGATCGGGCAAGTTTCTTAGAACATTGGTCTTGCTAGCCAGTGGTTTTATTTCTTTTCGACAGTCGTAACAAGAATCAGATTAAAGTAATTCTTTATGTTTATGATAGAAGTTGTTTTGTACAGAATTATTTATTTAGAGTCATATTTTAATGATTCAAATCATTTAAGAGACGTTATGAAACAAAATTTTGTGTTGAAAGGCTATGTAGAAGTCGAAGGTCAAATGTGACTATTGAGTGTAACGTAATTAGTGATTTAAAAGGTAGTAGTGAATTTCGAGTATTGTGTGTATGTATTTTTCTTTTACAGGATGAATATTTGTACTATGATTTGTGTGTTTCATGTGTGATATTCTTTGTGAAATGTAAATATGTATCCATTGCTTGTTTTCTTGTAAACAGGGATTTGAGTTATTATTACTTTAGTGAAAAACTGCTGTTTAGGTAGGGAAGTTTATCCGTAAATTGAGATATTCCCAGGGATGCGTGACGGTGTAATCACACGTCGCGAAGTAGGCAAATGACAGATCTACTTTAGTAATCGGTACGGTGAGGTGAGGAGGTACGGTTACAGTATACTCGGTACAGTTTTTGTGCAGATTCTCATACACAATTTGTACATAAATTTGAACATCCCAAACTAAAAATATAAAAGCCAAAAGTCGCGCCTACAGTATGTAGTACGATTTCTGTTTGAATCGCCACAAAACGCCACTAGTGTGTCTACCGGGAAACAACTGAATTCCGCCATCCGAATACTTTCAGTGGAGGTATTTCTGTGCATACGTTCCGCCTCTGATATTTATTAAGTATTAACTAACCATGAGGAGCATAGAGAATAAAAATAGGAAGGCAGGAATAGGGAGAGAGGTAGTTTTTTACAAAATCACATCATAATCGCACCTTGACACATCTAACCAGAAAATCGAAATAACTGATTTCCGTGGCATCGGGTAAAAATATCCGGTAGGGAACAATTCTGCCCTTAGAGGCGCTTGAATTGAACTATATGCTTTTTGCAAAAACATTACACACATGCACAAACGTTTCATGCAGAAATCGTAGTTTAGATTGGAAGTATTCTATACGTTCAAACTGCGCAAACACTGTACCGTGTGCACCGGTCTTAAGAATGGTGTCTTCAGATAAAATAGATGATATCTAGTATTTGTCAGAATAATCTTAGGGTATTATTCTGCCATAAAAGTATATTAAAAATATTAGTGAACATTCTCCCGATTGATTAAAACGATAAATTAATTCTTATTTAGTGAAAACTACTAAATTTTGACACATCTGGAGTGCTAACATAGACATGGCTCACCAATACCGATTTATAACTATTAAGCTTCACCAGCACATAGTTTCGCGCATTCTTTCTAACTTTTGTAATTTTCGAAAACTCAGAACGTTGAACCTACATGAGACCATGATGAGACCTACATCATTATTTGGAGAGACTTTTACTCCATATACGAGGAAATGAATTAAAGAAAAAGATTGTAGCGGTTTTTGATTTTTTTTATAAACTGCATTAATTTTAAGAGGAAATTACGTGAAAGCTACTCGTTTGCTCAAAAAATTGTACATATCCTTATTTAAAGATCGAATTTTTAGAGCAGATTTTGTTTATGAGAAATATCTATCATTAATATTGTTCTTTTACGATAATGTTTTGCAATTTTCGAAAATTGGAAGATTTTAACGAAAATGAGATCTACGCAATTTTTAAAGATTTCTTTCGCTATCGACGTATATAAAAAAAATTAAGCCATTTCTCATAAAATTTTGAAAACATGTTTGAGGCTCCATGTAAAGTATCCCAAATATCAAAATGTGCCTTTGAAACTGGCAGAGCCGAGGGCGGAGAGAGAATTTTCGAGAATGCTGAATGCTTTAGGCGCTAGCTTTGGCCACAGACGACCGGACGGGCAGCCTTTTTGCCATCAATCGGTTTTTCGGAATCAAGAGGTCACAAAACGTGAATTCTGACTACACAGAGTTTTGAAGGAAGTAATTTTGTGCAAAAAGAAATAATATTCATCAACGTTTTCGATTCCCTAACTCTATAATACGAGCATTTTGTTTCTTCGAAAAATAGAATTTTAGCTGCAGCATTACAATACTTTCTCATTACTGCGTACGTAGTAAGACGAGTAATTTAAAGAAGGCGAATTCATAATAATACTCGCTTTAGCTAAGAATGCCAGCATAAAATAATGACAGATAAAATGCATTAATCGCATAGGTTAAATACTACTAGAGGAAGATATGTATTTAGCATACAAGTATTCGTAGTTGGTGATTCGAAAGCAAATATTATTTAGAAAAGAAATCATTCTAGAAAAGTTTCATAAAAGTGTTAATAAAACATTCATTAATATTACCAAATGTATGTGTCATTATTTCGATTCAGTCTTGTGCCTTTCGAATTCTTAACTAACTTTAATTTTCGAACTGGTGAAAAAAAAACCTACTAATGTTGTTACACCGCAGCACGGATTATTTCGCTGCAGTGTCATCTGCTGGAAGGGGGGAACAAGAGACAAGGGACAGGGGAGGGAACTACAGACATGTGCGGTAGAATTTCCAATTTTGTATGTTTTGACAGTCCTTGCCTCTGGTGGGATAAATCTGTCAATGTGTTCCGTTGCGATTTATCTGGGTGTTATTGCATTCAAACACATCCTCGCACAGGGAAAGAGAAAAGAATTAAGTTCCAATTTTCGGTGGTTTACGCGTCGCCGAGTATGAAATCAGCATGCAACTACATTTATTTGCGTGCACAGAGAACTTGAAGACACTTTCATATTGTAGAAACTATGACTATAAACGATATGAATATATAGCGTTTTGATTTAATGCGGAAAATGTTAATATGCGGAATGTGGCTAAAATTACTGTGTATTATGAAGCAATAAAAAATGTTTAGCTCGTATTGTCAGTAAACAAATACAAAATCAAATGCGTTAAAACGCTGTTGATATGAAGGTATAATGGAACTAATATCCCTGCTGAACTGTACAAAAACGGAGGGTGTATATTCACAGTGGTGAACTGAAAAGAATTTAAAGAGATATTAATAAGCAAAACATTTTCTTGGTTGATAGGATTGTGCTTTACATACGCTATATAATGTTGGCAGCTTTGCATTGAGAGGAACTTATCTATAAGAAGGTGAGTTTGGTTATAAAAGCAAAACAAAATTGTGATGTTGTGTTATCTTTTTCAAGTATAGATTGAAAATAATATTTTTCGAAAAGAGCACTGAGAATACAACTCGCATGTACCGGATCATGGAGTGTTTTTTCCGGACATGTAAATGAAAAATAATTTACAAGTACTGTATTATCGTGTAATAAACGAAAATCATTTGGAATGAATGAAAAGGTCAGTAATGTAATCAGAAGGGTAGTGAGAGTCTCATGTTTTACAGTTCTTATACTTCTTCGATTAAAACCTTATTTAAAATGAAACACGGCATAGAGAAAAAAGCGGATTGCAGAACATTCACGGTTATGGATAAACCGAGAAAGGGATTTTCATTGAAAGAACAAGGGTCATTTTTAATCTCAGAGAAATTGTTTCTGAAGATCCTCGATTTCAATTTACAAAATAAATTACTTTCAAAATGCACGTATTGGTTTTGAAAAATTTTATTCATATTTATATTTATGCATATTTCAAATCGCTGCGCAAAACAGACTGGTCAATAATATGGTGAATTAAATTAAAATATTTTCCCTAGGCAGTCGCCTCTGCCTCAAATCGCCCATTCCACATCGTACATTTCTCCATACGGAAGGTTGCATTCAGAATACGTGATTTTTGTACCTTGTGCTACTTTACGCGTTACAATTATTACAATTTATTTTGTGAATCTCTTTTAATGATGTTGCCCATGTTTTTGTCCTCTTCAGTCTCCCCTTCCCCACTGTTATGAACACAGAGGGAGAGAGAGTGTGAGAGAGTGAGTGTGAGAAAGTGGGCGAGAGAAAGTGAGAGTTAGAGAGTGAGTAAGTGAATGTGTGAGAGAGAGTGAATGTGAGAGAATGTGAGAGAGTGTGAGAGAGTGAGCGTGAGAGAGTGAGCGTGAGAGAGTGAGTGTGAGAGAGTGAGTGTGAGAGAGTGAATGTGAGAGAATGAGAGAGTGTGAGAGAGTGAGTGTGAGAGTTAGTGTGAAAGTGAGAGTGACAGAGAGTGTGAATGTGAATGAGAGTGCGACAGTGACCATGTGCAGCACTGCGCACCCTGCCCCTTGCCGAAAGCGCGCGACGCTGCAACTGCTGAACTCAGGACAGCGGGGGAGGGAGACTGGCAGAAGCCATGAAGGCGGTGCCAGAGCATGCGGTGGGGCGGAGGAGAGAATGGTGAGTGCGGGGACGACTGGCGGGAGAGGATGAGGGCCCGAGCGACGGGATGAAGAGGGAGCTGCCGCTGGGGCCTGAGCGGAGGCTGCGGTTGCAGCTCGAGCGGCGGTTGGAGCGGGGATGAAGCGTAGGTTTGAGCTGGGTTTGGAGCGTGGGCTGGAGCACAGCGGGATGGGGAGACCTGAGCGGGGAGTGGAGCAAGAACTGCCGGCGCTTAAAAGGGGACTTGAGCGGTGGCTTGCACGGGAGCTGGAGCGCGGGCTAGAGTGGGGGCTAGAGTGGGGGCTAGAGTGGGGGCTGGAGCGGGGGCTGGAGCGGGGAACGTTCCGGGGTTGGAGCGCGGGCTAGACCGAGAGATGATGCAGGGCTGCTGCAAGGGCTCGGCTGGAACGCTGACTAGATCGGGGGCGGGGGCGGGTGTGGAGCAGAAGTTGAAGAAGAGGTTTAGAGCGGGCACTGATGCGGAGGCTGGAAGCGACTAGAGCGGGGTTTGGAGAAGGAGCTGTATGGGGGTCTGGAGTGGTGGCCGCATCGGCGCGCAAAGCGAGGTCTAGAGTGGGAGTTCGAGTGGGGTCTGAAACGGGGGCTTGAGCGGCGGCTGAAGCGGGGGCTGGCGCCGGTATTGGAGGTTTGAGCGGACCCCAGAGCGGGTGCTGCAGCTGTGTCTGGTGCGGCGGCTAGAGCGAGGGTGCAGGTGCGTTGGTTGGAAAGGGGAAGGAAGCGGGTGCCTCTGAATTGTACACAACCCATTATCACCAAAATTATTATTCCCCGATCATTATAGATGGTGTCGCGGCTCCTTGTATATGAAATCTATGTTAATTTTTGAAGGCACTTAACATGATGTCACAATGTTTTTTCGAAATGTTTCCAAAAATGGCTCAATAGTATAATGTACGCGGAAAAACGCAAATGCATAGGTAAAAAAAGTTTGTAAAATTAATTACTCCGTCAAATAATTTAAATGTATCCTACTCTTGCACAAATTGTTTTAAGTTGACAATATGAAACACAATTTGAGATAAGATTTGCGTAGTTGTATACAAATTGAGGGAGGGTCTCAAAATCGCACTCCAGCGACGTTTCCTTTGGTTAGAAAAGGAGTTAATAGTTCATCGCTTAGGATTTTTAATACTAGAACCTTTCTGAAGCTTTAGTGATAGCCTTTCTGTAGCTTAGGTGATAGGTTCGTCTTTCAACGCTTAGCAGATATTTACAAAAAAATTAATAATAATAATAATAATAATAATAATAATAATAATAATAATAATAATAATTACAATTTAAAACTGTCACTGTATGTAATGACTTCGTGGAAACTCCCGTGTTCTTTACTGACGCAAACCAGCACTGGCACGTTGCAATCTTATATTAGTATGTATTGACGTTAATAACAGTTATACAATTGGAGCAGTTGAACATGGTAAAAATTCTAATAGTTCTTAAAAAAACATGACGTACTATCTATATATTTGCTGAAAGGATGGCATTATTGTATTATATTACTATTAAAATTGTATTATTACTTTTTAAGTATCTATATAAAATTTCCCCTCAATTCTATTTCAATTTCATGTTAGGTCCGCCATTTTAATGGTTTTCTCCTAGTATCAGGATTGTCATTGGTAAGCGACTTGTACCACTACTCTTAAATGACGCGTCTATTTTTGATTCAATGCGGGCTTTAACTCCATTAGACGAGTCGTGCAGCGGAAAAAGCTCTCGTAATTGCTTCGCGTAAATTTCATCTTAAATGGAGCGCCATGGCGCTGCAGATGTTTGCAGCACGTGCAGCTGCGGGGGGCGGGGCTCGGGCGCGTGCTCATCTGCCAGTCGAGCCGTGTAGCGGCGCGTGGGTGGAAAAAGCCGCGTGCGTGGCCATACGCACGTGCGTGCGTGCGTGCCTGCGTGGCCGTCATCTCGGGTGGCCGCCGCCGCGGCAGGTGACTCCTGCGTCGTGCGTGGGCATCACACACACACACACACACAAGCACGCATGCGCGAACAGCACTCGGGGCGCGAACAGCCCCCACGGACGTCACGTCCCTTGGAGCGACAGCTCGCCTTCACTGCGGCTGATCCGCCCCTCTCTTGTGCTCTTATTCTCGCGGACACGAGTGTTGTCAATGCTAGCTACAGAAATAGAAATAATAATAATAATAATAATAATAATAATAATAATAATAATAATAATAATAATAATAATAATAATAATAATAATAATAATAATAATAATAATAAGCAGTCCGGATAGCCGAGATCGCTAAGGCTGTTGTACTAAGGAAGTAGGCGGGGCAATTTCGGGCGCGAGGATCACGGGTTCGAATCCCGCTTCGAGCATGGTTGGGTTTCTGTATGTCTGTTTGTGTGTACCATTATTGTCATTATCATATTCATCCATCATTACCATCATTCCATCTTCTATCCTCCCAAGACGAACAACCCTGGGCTATAAATATCGTATTTCAGCCTAATGCTGATCCCCCAGATTAGTTACATGCAAGACTTGCAACATGATAAAATGATACTGAGTCCGTGCACGTGAATGTCCTGCGTGGTCCAAGATGGCTTATTCGCGAGCAAAATAAATGATACTAATAATAATCATCATAATACAAAAACTGACCGATTCATTAAACACTATATTGCATTAAGAAAAAAAGCTTCTATAATTTAACTGCGCACTCAATATTTGCTCAATTAAGGCCACACTGCATCGACACTACACTGCACTTCACTATCACCCTTAAATCACTTCCTTCAGTATTTTTCTGCTCCACCCTGCACGACACTCAGCAGTGCCAGATTCCCGATCACGCTGAGTAAACTGCAGCCTGGGGCGCGCAATTTTCGGGGGCGAACGAATTTTAGCGGATTCAAAGTTTTATAAGGCAAAGTTTTGAATTTTTTCCTAGAAGTATTTCTTTCCATATTTGTTACAAAAAAGGGGTTTTCATTAATCAAATATATATCCATTGATGTACACAAATAAAATGAATACAAAAATACCGTATATTTATTAAATCAAAATCGTGGTGGGAATTATTTATACGTATACATATAATCAATTATTTATACGTACACAATATTTGCGTTGGTTACTAGTATCATACAACAATATTTTTTTAAAAATATTATAAATAGTTTTAATGTTTAAATAAGCAAATTAAAAAGGGCGCTAAAACATTTGACAGCCTAGGGTGCACATAAGTGAAAGTCAGGCACTGTCGATACCTCTCATCACAATATAACACTTTAGCATACCTAAATAACCTACTATTCTCAATTAAGTCCCTCATTTACTTAATTATACCCAATATTAATTTCCTAAACTGTTGAACGCTTCGAGGAAGGGGTTGAAAGGTTTTTGCAGGTAATCTATTCCGCTTTCAGTTACTTTCTTGTCAATTTTTTGTATTACTTTCACGTTCACTACTAATAAAAGAAGTTCAGTAATGTGCAGAGAAGTGCTAAATTTTAATCAGAAATACCCGGTTTTGGAGTCCCTGATTCCGAAAAAGTGGATTTATATTCCTTTTACAAGCAGTCAATTACTTTTTTGAATACCAAGTGCATTCGCTCAATTCGAAAAGTGTTTTTCTCCACGAGGGATCTTTCCATCTGTCGGTCCGTCACTCAGTGAACAAAACACGTACCTAAACCGTGCACAGGATTTTCACCACGTGATACTCCCCATCAATCCGGCTGATGCCACAGCACCTTTACAGGAATAGTTACATGTTCGAAATTTTTGCAGACACAGCTCAAAGACTATATAATTACGTACTCAATTTGTAATTATGAATAAGAAACTGGGTCGTAATACATTTTGAAATTATTATTTTGTATAACGTGTAAGCTACTACTTACACTAAATAATATTGCTGAATCACTTGCGTTCTACTAATACCGCAAGACGAATATATACTGACTTGGTTATTTCCTGACTGCCAATCGCTAATGACTGTCTTATTGTTTGCTTCAAAAGAAAATAATTAGAGGTGTAGTCCTCTCCAAAGTCACATGCAATATACATTTCTTTTTTGATGTAATAAACTATAAAATATTAAACATGCATATGGCGTTCCTGGAATTGTCATATCCACGAAAGGCTCTCAGTACATCCCATCTGTTAAACCGTCGACATTGCCACGTGCGGTTCGCATCACATCACCATATGGACGCACTCACACACAACCATACAGCACTTTCATTTTCTGCACATTAATTTTTGTATGAGCACCATCAGCAGCAGGACCCTGAGGGTTACGACTCGATCCAATCTCGTTTTATAGCGCGCCGCGGATTTCCATTGGTGATATCGGTTGTTCAAGGGGAAAGCAGCGGTTATCTTTTTACGATTCAGGGAAGGATGCGGCTGTTGAAGGGTTAGCGGGGCCTCCTACTTATCCCCATGAAGAGTTTTCAGCGGTAGGAAATCCTCGTCTGGGTAGGGTGCATAAAAAGTGTTACATTAAGTCGGGGCATCCCCTTGAAGAAGCTACTTCTTTCTCTGAATTTATGAATTCACAGAAATCGAAAAATCTCAACGTGTAAGCTACGATAGTAGTGAAGAAGGTACCGTCAGAGGAGTACAAATCAACTCATACTAAAGATCTTGTTCTTTTTTTCGATGTTAAAACTGTATTAATTCGTTTGCTAGTCTTTTCTATGCAAAAGACGGACATACAAAGAAAATATTATTCCATAACATCACTTCAATTGCATTAATAATTAATACCGGGTAAATATTATCCATATATTCCTCAATTATTCATATATTTGGCCAATATTTACATATTAACTGTACTTTCACAAGAGATGTTGAACAGCATGCAGATATTGTTGTGTATTGCTACTGTAAGCAACGCAACTATTAAATTTGATACTCTCTGCGTTTAATAAACCATCATATGTTGGTTCACCCCTAGCATTGAAATATTTTCAAGGAAATTAGTTTTTGTTTTTGTGACTCAAAAAGGTATAATTTCAAGAATTTTTTAAGTAATCTTACATCTTATCTTATATATTTCATTTAGCTCCAACAATGCTTTTTCGGTGTTTCTGCCATTTTCTATACTATAAGAAAACAGAAATATCTAAATAATAAGTTGTATAATAGAAAAATATAATTTTTGAACAAAAGGAAGAACAAATTACAAAACAATTTGAGAATTACAAAACGAAACAATATTGAAATTACGACTTTAAAAACGAAATAACTGATAATAAGGATATATGATATTTTTGGTAAAAAAAACAGTTAACATGAAATAACTTTGATATTGACATACATTATTATGCTAAGATGAAGTAAAGTAGAATAGTCTAGAGAGAAGTATAAATGCAGATGAACAAACTGACATACCGTTTGTGTGGTGGCTGTGGACCCTGGTAAAGACAAAAGAGCGTGGGTCAAGAGCATTGCCTTGCTATTTAAAGATAAGCTGCAATCTAGAGTGGGAATGAGTGAGGGCGGGGGGGGGGGCTTCTAAGAAATTACTATTAGAGGGAGGAAACAGGGAAGCCAGGTAGGCGCAAAATGTGAGAATGAGGGAAAATGGGGGAACGGGTACCATGCTTGGGGAGCAGTGAACTCCTGTATACAATATACAGGAGGGGTGAGGGGGAAAGAATTTGATCATTCACAATAGTGTGATGGGGATTTTTTAATACATTGTTAATGCGTATGGCCGCTTAATTAAGTCTGTGTTGGCGTGTATTTTCAGTTTCAATTTTTTTTAATATTGTGTCCATTGGACGAATGTTTTTTTGTTTGTTTGTTTTTCTTCTAAGAGATGGCTGGCAAAGTGTAACTGTGTTGTGTTGTGTGTGTATGAATGTGTTATTTAATTATTTGTTTTAAGGACCTTTCAATTTTTAAGGACAATATATTGTGCATTACAATTGCCTCAGGCAGAGGAGTATAATAATCTTAGAGACAAGAATAGGATCTTCATTGTGAAAAAGTGTGTTTTAGAGTATAGTGAGTGCGATAATGTTCAAGTAGTATGTTAAATTCTGTTGTTAGTTAAATTGTGTTAAATTGTTGTTAAATTGTGTTGTGTAGTAATTGTCGGCGAATGTGTTCCAAGAAAGGGATGGCGTATCTGATGTATGTGTGTGTGTTGTGTTTGTAGGAGTGAGGGTAGTTAAGTATTAGTCTTGAGCGATATGGTTTTCATTGCAATTAAAGTGTCGCTTAATGAGCTATCGTAACCCTTATCGAGAGCTCTCTCTTGTATGTTCTGAATCTCGTTACTGATGTTCTGAAAGGAGAGTGGTATAGAGAATAACGTATGAATTATAGTATAGAATACTGTGTGTATGAGTGCGTACGTGTGAGAGTGAGAGAGAAAGAGAGTGAAACAAAGAGAGAAAGAAAGAGAGAAAGGGTTGGATATTGTTGGTATGTATTGTGTATGAGTGTGTCAGTTTGTGCTAATTTTGTGTTAATGACAAAATATATCTGCCATTCAATAAAGAATGGAGAGATCTAGAAAGTTTCGAGTTTTCTTGTCGTTTCTTTTTCCGACGGTGAATCGCATATTAAAATGCAGACAATTTAGAAAATCATGATCTGTTTGTAATTGGCAAGAACCCCCCCCCCCCTCACACACACACACTTCTCTCTTCTCCTTTGTCAGCTTACCTTTTAATACGATTTAATAGCAGAACGATGCTTTTGACCCATATGCGGTTTTGTTCTTACCGGGGCCCGCAGCCGCTACAGTCACCTACATGTCAGTTTTCTTATGACAACTTCTTATTTTACCAAATGTGTCATTTATCTACGTTATCAATTATTTCACTTCGTAAATTTATAATTTTTAGAGTTGGTATTTTGTAATTCTATAATTGTTTTGTAATTTTTTCTAGATTTTGTTCAAAATTATATTTTTATTTTATACAAGTTGTGATTTAGACATTTTCTTATTATTGTGACACAAAAGATGGCCACAATATGACAGTAAACGTTTTATGCTCAATTAAATGTATATGAAATCACTTTTATAATGATGCTAATGTCATAAACCTCATACCATTTCCGGCAGTTTTGTCTTTCAATCATGTAGGCATCATGTTCAAACAGTGAATCTTCTTTAAATTCTCGAATGGGAGGCATTCTTAAATTAGTATCTTTGATTTGTAGTTGCATTTTAGGACGCGGAAATTCGTTCGGTTCCGTTCCTCTACCATCGTTCCCTCAAAGCGAAGTCTGCCCGTCCTTTTAAGCTCCTAGTACAGTTTGAGTGCACGGGAAATGCACGTGAAATAGAGTTTCCTGTGGGGGCGAAAGTAACGCGTTCTGTTCAGTGTTGCCAATCTTGCTCGCCGGCGAAGTACCCTCGACGGTCCGCTGGGGAAGGACACCTGGCAACGTTGCACGTGCTGAACCCTGCCTGCCTCCCCTTCGCTCGCAGAATTTCCAAGTATTCTTGGCTATCGATTATTTATGAAGAATTTCTCGTTTTCTTATCTCATTCGTTCCTGTTCATGCTCTTTTAGGTTGACTCACAGAAGCTATTATTATTATTATTATTATTATTATTATTATTATTATTATTATTATTATTATTATTATTATTATTATTATTATTATTATTATTATTATTATTATTATTATTGAAGGATATTCAGTTACTACAGTTAACTTGCAAAAGTATGAAAAATTTCCAATATAGTACAACTATTTAATTGGAATTAACGATGCTAATATACACATGACGATATATATGCTTATTGCAATATTGTCTGTGGGTGAGTATTGTGTACCTAGCATTTTTCCAACTATAACTAAGTGATTATTAAAATTGGAATTCACATTGCACCTGACACTTGATTTCATAGCAGTTGGGTTTATAAAGGAGGGTATCTTTGAGTTGTGGAGCTATTAGAATTTACAAAGACGTATGTAGGATCCACAAAATAGCAAATGATGAAATAATGAAAAAAGTGAATGTGTAAGTGGTTGGTGTGAGGTGACACCATTCCTTTTACAACACAATCACTAATGCGATACAAGAACAGTCATTTCCCTGCTGGCAAAGCCCATCGTAACAGCACGCAACACGTGTGATCTTCAAATCCAAGACCTCTCGCGCCTGCTTTTCCTGCCACCACCGTGCCATGAATGGATCCAGAAATTATTTCAGGGGAGCAATTCGATCCTCATATGTATTTTTGTAATAATAATAATAATAATAATAATAATAATAATAATAATAATAATAATAATAATAATATATTCATAATGGTTTTATTTATTTTTTATTTATTTTACGTCAAAAAGACTGCATATGACGTGCTATGGGGAAAAGTGAATTTGTGCACATTTTCAAAATTCTGTGATCCCTACACTAAGTCATATACTACTTAAATTTGGAAACAGAAAAAAAGAAGAAAAAAAACCTCCCATGTAATAAAATATATTTTCAAGGATAAATAAGCAATACATTTTGGCTCTTATCTATGTTGTCCTTCGGAATAATACTTCCTGCCGCGACAACATGGAAACGATAATTTGAATAATTGTATTTCCCACTGAATTCTAGAAGACGTGCACAGAAAATGAAGCTACATTTTTGTCCAGAAGCAAAACAAGGGGCCATCTCAGCATTGGCTCAATTGTATGAAACAATTTTTTTACATTGTTTCCGCTTGCACTAAATCTCAGTTTGTTTGTTTGTTTGTTTGTTTGTTTGTTTGTTTGTCCAACATTCACGTGTTCTGAGCATTGCCGGAGTATTTCTACTTCAAGGGGATGGGACGTAAGAGAACGAAGATGCAACCGTACACTGGCTGATGGGAGGCAAACGAAGGATTGCGTGCTTTATTGTGAAGTATTGCGCCGATGTCCATTTTCAGTTGAGTCTAAACATATTGAATTGTTGTTCCGTTATTACAAAGAGGAATTATTATCATTGATAGCGCTACAGAGTATGAGCCAACAGCACCAAATTATGGGGGGGGGGAATACATACCTGAGGTTCTCCTGCAATGTGGCCCAAGTTACAGAGATTATTTCATATAAGAAATGAAAGTTACGGTCGACGGCGTCATAATGTATATCTATTTTCTCAAGATTTTGAGTTAATAACAGAATGAGACATTTCACGGTCCCGTAAGATCTCTGGTTCTGCCATGAACGCCAACAGCCAAATATTCTAAAATTTGACACGCTAAATTAGAGCATACTCAAGTTTTGCTGTTGTTCCTGTATGAGGCTTCCACGCAAATTCGCGTATAAAGTTTGTCAAGAGTCAGACGCCATCGCTAATTACGCCTTACTGCGCTTGCAAACTAAAAAGCGTCCGGAAGTTGGAATATTATTTGTCGCCAGCGAGGAAGTGTTTGATTTTTTTTATTGCTGAGAAGTGTTCTACCGGTCACGGTGCAAACAATCGTCAATATTGCCCTAAGACGACGACAGAGATTAGTTTTTATGATTGAGATTGTGCACAAACATCTAGGTTACTAATTTCCAATGCGCACAGGTGTTGAAACAAAAATGAGCAGCGTCTGAGTATGAGCCATTCCACGTCAAATCGCTACAAGAAAAAGACCTTCATATTTTTAATTATTTTTTATATTTATTATATGGATCTAATATGTTAACACATGCATTTTTTCTGACTTTATTATTTTCGGAAATATTGCATAATGAAATTTGTTAAATAAGGCGCATCATTATATTAGTATCACATAATTGAATAATTATAGAATAAGTATAGAAAATCTGATCAAATTCTATTCGAAACTTTAAAATGTTTATTTTTTTTAATTTTGGAAAGTGTTTCTTTTTCTGAATTTTCAATTTGTTTAAAAAATTTAAATTTTGAAAACTAAATATTTTTGTAAATTCCACGAGCTCAAAATTTTAAAAAAATTCATAAACGCATTAAAGTCTGGTTGACAACTCCAGAAAAATTCAAAATGGGATCTCAGTAACTTACGTAAAATATGAATATTTTACGAACCAATGTGTAGTAGATTGCTGCTATAGACGTGTTTCGTGCGTTGGTCGTTCTGGCTGGGACTTTCTTGGGATGATGAAGTTATTGAAGTTTTCTTGAGGTGTTGCATCTTCAAGGTTATATTTCGTTATTCAATGACGGAGTCTTGACTGACGTTTTGACTCACATTTTCAAGTTTTCTTGGCCCTCATAACTCACTTCAAATATATCCGCATTCCGTCTGTAGTGAAAGAAAGAAGTTTCACTGTAGTTTCAATTAGAGAGAAAGGAGTGAAGAAATGAATATTTAAAGTTCCAGTTATTGACTTTAAATTTTGATACCTAGACATTAAATGTTCACTTGAAGACTGTGCATCTAAAGAACAAACAATAAACGAAACGTCAGAAATAGTATTTCTTTTTGCCCAATCAAATAGTTTCTTCGCGTTGTACTTGGATCTTGGCCTAGTTGTAGACTGACTCAAGTGGCAAGTCTCTTAACAGTTCTTCGAATGCCATCGCTTGGTCTTTTACCATGTGATGTCGCAAAAAAATGCCATTCTGGGCAGACTCCAAAATCTTGTTCATGGAGGCAATTATATTTTTTATTGTTGTTTTGTGCACTCGAACCAGGGGAGAAGTAAATATTTTTCCGTCATGAATAAAAAATTCGCCATGAAAGCTGCAATTACCTACGAATTTTACTTAACTGCTCCCGGCATAAATATTCCTCGTAGAAACTTGAATAAAAATCGGCACTGAATGACTTATTATCCAGTTTGATATGATAATATATTAAATGTATTCGTTTATAAGTACTTCACAACTTAATAATGACAATAATGGCAAGGGAGCGGATTATAATGAAACGTCATTTTTTTTCTATTCACTTTAGAACAAAGATTTTTAGTATAGACGTTATCTTTTTATCGCTAAAGGAAATAACCACAATTTTATTTGGCATTTTTCGTCTATTTCGACTAAAATATCCTTTTTTACTTTTCTCATCATTTTTTGCTGATTTTATCGATTTTAATATCATTTTAATGGTACTTACTTTAAATAATATTTGCGACTTGCAACAAATGTTTTCTACAGAATTCCTGAGTAGCCTATTTGATTTCTTTGCTCTGAACTTGTAATGTCAGTCGTTGTGAGTATGTAATCTGAGGTTCCTGTGACGAGGTTCCTATCAGCGCCATTGTTGGTTCTGTCTATTTCCGGGCAACTAAAGACAGATTTCCTGGTAATGAACTGTCTAAAACAATTTTCTGGAAACTGTGTTCACTTGAACAAAAGGAAAAAACTTTGATTAGTATAATCCAACAGCTTTGGTTGTTAATTTGAATTTTGGTTTTGGTCAAATTTTTAACAAAATTTTTCTTCGCTGGAAGAGCATTTTAAAAAGATTCAAAGAGCATTTTATTGATCATTTTTGGCGATGTTATAGGTCATCAAAATCCGCCCCCTAGTAATAACCTTTGTTTGAACGAAGAGCCTGTTCTCTTCGTCGGGAGACGGTCCATCCAGTGCTTTCGTTTGGGTGGGGGAAGGCTAGACAGGTGCCCTGCTGGATGGCGGGTGGCTGTGTCCCCTTGCGGGGCGCCGCAGGGCGCAAGCGGAAGGCCTCGGCGCCCAGCCCACCCGCGCGTGAATTTTTCCGCGGCGGCGGTGAAAGCTCGGCGCGTCATCTCGGCCCCGCGTCGTGCGACTATCGATTGCAGGCAGCGCGTGAGGGCATGCGGCGCGAAGCGCGGTGGGGGGGGGGGCGAGACGCACTCGGGATCACGCCACGCCGCAGTCAGCGTCGCGGGGCAGGGGGCGTTGGCTGTTTCAATGTCAAATTGCCGTGCCTCTTTATTTACGAATCTGTAATATTTGTCAAAACTGACTTATTTAACGGTGGGAAAATATTTTCATGTAATATTGATATTTATAATTACGACACACGTTCTAGAAATCATGTTCATCAAGTGTCAGTATCAACAGCTCACTACAAGAAACACACAATACATGTACGTTACTTTACAACGCGTTGCCAGATGAAATTAAACAATTAAAATCGATAAACAAATTTAAGTTCAAAGTAAAATCTTTTCTGCTGGATAACTGTTTCTATAGAATTAGAAACTATATTGATCATCAAAAAGGAAAATAATTTTATTTTAACAAAACGATGGTATGGTATAATGAATTAGTTTTCATTTGTATTACATAATTTAAAAAAAAGACATAGTATGGCTGTAACATTGTACTTCAGCCTCCGGGTCAATGAGCTCATCTTCATTGGGTTTTTGTCCAGTTCCCCTGATCCATTGAGCAAAAGATGAGATGGCCCCTTTTTGCTTCTGGACGTAAATGTAGCTTCACTATGGGCACGTTTTGTTGAGCTCTTTCTTTGCTTGTAATGATAATAGATCTTAGGGTGAGTTACTATTTTCTTAGCAATGCAGAAAAATCAAATCTGCAGTTCGTTTACCGTTACAAATAAGTTTTCTCGAACTCGGGAACGAAAATGTCTAGTTTTTGAAGTATTAATCTCGCTCTTTTAAAAATAGTATTATTATTATTATTATTATTATTATTATTATTATTATTATTATTATTATTATTATTATTATTATTATTATTATTATTATTATCTTCCTTTCTCACGATGAATGATCTTGGGTTCCGGTAGTAAACGAAAATCCACACCAGGTTGCACCCAGCTTCCTAAGGTGTAGATTCGGTGATCTATTTGGTTCTACAACACCTTGCGCAAAATGTGCGCCGTACCATAGAGTACGATATCCTGGATTTCATAGTGCTTATTATTATTATTATTATTATTATTATTATTATTATTATTATTAAACTTTTTTGAAAATCTTTTAACTATTAATAGTTAAATTGTTGGGAAAGTATTCTGAAACTCAAGAAAGCGTGCGCAGATGATTTTCCCCCATGTGTCACATACAGGTTTTTACTGTTTTTTACTAAATAAATAAATATAAATATCTAAATCTTTTTGGAATTCAGTATGACGGTTTCTATGATAATTCAGCGCCGGCGCTAGGCATGGGCGGAGCGGGCGATCGTTCGATGGAACGGATGACGAAAAAGGAGTAAGAATTTGAAAAAGAAATTACAACTCGAGAAAATCCTTATCGTAATTTTATAAGTCACGATACATTTGTCTGATATTTCATAAAATTTTCAATTATTTTTTTACCTTAAATAGTTAATTATAGTCATTACTTATAAGAACTCTATGAAATTAATCAAATGACGCTAACGTTGAAAATAGGTTCAACTGAAATTCATATTATTTCATGTATTATTACTATTATTATTATTATTATTATTATTATTATTATTATTATTTCATGTAGTATTTAACAAGTGATTTTACTAAACACTAACTAAAGTCAAGAGTTTTTTAGTTTTTAAGAATTCTATTACTTAAAAATATTATTTAAAATATAATTCCAAAATCATTTTGTAGCTTATACGTATTTTTTGTTATTTGTTGCAATAAAGTAGCTAATTTGTTCATGATACAACTTACACATTTTTATTTTTTTGGGGGGGGGGGTACGTTTCAGCATTGCCTTGGGCTCAAAATGGCCTAGTTCCGGCACTGCTCACAATTAGGTGTTATTAGAAGAAAATGTATTTAATGCCAAAAGACGTTAAGAATATGTCTTTTGTTTGAAAATGTTGACTTTAACATTCCTAGTAAACCCTTATTAACACGAATTCAAAGGGACCGAAATAATCGGAGTTCGTGTTACAAAAATTCGTGTTATCCGAATATTATAAATGTCCGTATTTCCGTAATCCCTTGCCGGCACCGAAATTTTGTTGGTTTTACGGCGAAAATCTTGTTAAGTGATTTCGTGCTAACGAGGGGTTACTGTATAATTTAATTGTAATATTTTGTTGTCAACTGATCACACTTGAAAAATTAAAACTTTTTTTCTCTTTTCTACAGTTCCTCTGACGAATTCAACTGCGATTTGACGAAACCTCAGATAAAGAAAATATATGAGGAGTGCATTTGAATTCTGAGTGTTCAATACTCGATCAATACTCGATCATCTTAATAAATATTCTCAGTTTATATAGTCTATTACTTATTATTTTTACTTATATTTTTAATACTTTTATTTATTTATCGTAACGTGTAAAATTAATGCAAATGAGTAGCTGACGAAAATACAGGTCAGCTCGAAAATAAAGTTTTTAATATCAAATTTCTATTACGAAACGTAGTATATTCCAAGTTCAAATCACATTTGCTCTTTACGACTTGGAATACGCACCTTGCTCGTAATTAGCAGTGAAGCATTAAACAGAATTAATTACAGAGTAATGACGTGTAAGTGACTTTTATACCTGTTATAACTTTTATACCTGCTTCATGAGTACAGTACCTACGGGCTTTAGCAGAAGCTGTTTCAAATACAACTCCAGATACGGGGAGCAGGTTAATTGAAAATTGAATGACGTATCTAACACTCCAAATGGAGGTTGGAAACCAATGTGCGACATGGAATATCGGTTATTAATTTATATGTAAGGTTCACATATGTGACCAGATAAAACAAGTTTATGTTTGCTCTCTGATGTTCATTGTTGAAGATATCTGTATATCGTCACGTACTTCAGTACTTGTTTCCTCTCAGAATACATCTTCAATACTAGCACGAGAGCCAATTTTCATTAATTTCGTGAAATCTATCCACATTTGTCGAGAATTAGCGACCGAATAGAGATTTCACATAACATGAATTGTGCCTGGTACATCTCTTGTGAGTGAAATTGACAACATACGCAAAAGGAGAACGAAGTGGTAACCTGTTTGTAACAGAATATCCGTGTAAAACTCAGAGAAATGAGTAAAACGTTTAAAACTATATTTCCGTATAAAACGTTAAATGTGAATTAATAAAAGTTCGTCAGGACAATGAGTCTATACGTTCCAATTAAAGTTAATGTTTTAGTTAAAATCTTTAGAAAACGATTGGAATTTTTTCGGGTAGTTTCATAATACTTCATCATACTTGAATTTGGCTTATGTTCTCTCATATTTCATTATCAATAGCTTTGTTTCAATTGCAATATAGGTTTCAAATTCAAGTTGCCGCGACAATAGTCAGATCGATTGGGGAATATCAATTTTGGAGAAAATCCGCTAGCTTTAAGTAAATAATTTTTTTTTCTTGTAATGTCCGCTAGCTTTGTTCACGGACGATCGGATGAACCCGGACGTTTTGCCGCCAATCAATTTATCGATATGAAGGACCCACAAAACATGATTCTGTTTACCACGTGTTAGAGGATTTTTTTCTAAATTTAGCAACTAGATTTATCCACATTTTCGTTACCAGGGCCCTGCAATAGAGTTTTCAACCCAAAATTCGCCATTTACATAACTTCCTCTCTACTCGTAGCGAGCAAGTAAAGTGCGGGGCCGCGCGTTTCCCAAGCTGGTGGAGGCCGGTGGGGGCCGAGCCCCTGGGTGTGTGTGTGTGTGGGGGGCGCGCTTAAAGGCGATGGTCCCGGTCGCGGCAGGCGCCCGCCCCGCCCCCTCTCGCCGCCCGCAGCGGTCCCCATCCCCGTGCCCGAAGAAGGATTCGGAAGAGGGGCCAAGCCTAATGCCAACTCTAGCCTACAGATCACGTACTACGTCTTTTCAAATCCATGGAATTAAGCAATGACTATACTTAACATCTTTCCATAATAATAATAATAATAATAATAATAATAATAATAATAATAATAATAATAATAATAATAATAATAATAATAATAATAATAATAATAATAATATAAATAATAATAATAATAATAATATTATAAATAATAATAATAATCTATATATTTAAAAAAATAAGGTATTCTGCCATGGCTTCGTTTAGAGCTTCTACTGAACCGATTGTAGTATTTTTTCCTTTAAATGAAAGAATGTGATCCCTAGATGTGTTATCAGATATTGTTTGTGTTGATTCACCAACATTTACGGTGTAAATTAATTAATTAAATCATTCTTTAATAGTACGCTTATCAATAGTCAAATGTTTTCTTTCAAAGGATGGCAGTTTCAAAATCGATATACATGAGTCCATAGATGTGAGCCCACGCTGCTTGATGTTTTGTGTTGATTGTTGTGATTTGTTTACAATTCGTCAAGGTTTTGTTTCAGTGTAAAAATTTCATTGTGGTGTTGACAGTTTGCATGTATTTGCTTCTGTGGTGTATTTTGTAGAGAACATTCGCACAGTGGGTTTTGCTCGGTTGTAATACTTTAGTGAAGTTGTTTACAGGTTACGAATTCCGAATCGTTGTCCACGCGCCCCAAAAGACGCAAACGTACATTAACAGAACGCAGGGAAAGAGAAAGTGTAGGTGTCGTGATAGTGAGGTCATTTCGTTTTCTATTGGGTCATAGTCTATGAAATGTCAGTTTTGTTCTGCTTTGTACTTTCCATGTGAGAGAAATTCTGCAAACGATTTACTCTGTGTGGCTTAAATTGGAAAATAAGTATACCTTCGAGCAATATGCCAGAAGAAATCAAACAGTTGTTTATAGGAGATGATGACACATCAAAAAACTTAAGAAATAATATCCTTCAGTATGATAGTGCTATATCTTTTGTGTCGATATTGCATTGCTATCTGGTCATGGGCCATACGTGTTCAAAATTTTGGGAATTCCTCATCACAGAATATCTTCGTTATCCCCTCAAGATCCAAACAATGCAATATATTGTGAACATTAGTCTAGGTACAGTATTTTACATATATCTCAGATCTCACCGTCAAATTTTGACGGGTTCTCATATAATAATAATAATAATAATAATAATAATAATAATAATAATAATAATAATAATAATAATAATAATAATAATAATAATAATAATAATAATAATATAATTCGAGAACTTGATATGTCTCGAGGGCTTTTAAAATTAATGTAGAAGTCTGTTATCTTAAATACTTGCTGCATTGTCCGGAACTTGTCGGCATGTGTACCGGTATTTTAAAAAAGCCTCGCTCGTGGCACATAGCGAAGTCTAGCCTTTCACCACTGAGGTCCGGGTTCGATTCCCGTCGAATCTCATGTGAAATTTGTTCCAACAAAATGAGTTTGGCTGCTTCACAAGGGATAATCAAACCCTTGTGAAGTGTCCTAAACCCTGCTCCTATCCTTATTCCTTCCCAATTCTGCCCGCTGGGTAGTGACGCAGGAGGCGCGTATGCGGAGATGCTGCCTGGCGGTGCTCTTGAGAACTGACCGTGACGCGACATGACGGAAAGATAATGGAGCATTACTCCCCGGCGCAAGGCGCTCAACGCCCCTTAACGGGCTTGGAGACGCGTTGCATCAAAAATGGTAGACGCAACAAATTAAAAAAAAAACTTTTTAAATTCAGATTCTTAAATACATAGGAAATAACACCCTTGGCGAAAAGCCCGTTGTTATTTGAGAACCAGGTCTTACCGTGTTCCAGCACTGTGTTAACTAATAATAGTAATAATAATAATAATAATAATAATAATAATAATAATAATAATAATAATAATAATAATAATAATATCATAACAGGCCAGTATATTACGTCGATGAATTGAAACAGGTCTGTTAGTGGATGTGGCCATCCCTTCAGGATTCAGAGGTTATCAGTAACACAATGGAAAAGAAACAAGAAATATTGTGAATATTAGTGCTGGAGAATCTTGAAAGAGTGCAGTGCTGTTTAATAGTAATAATAACAATTGCTTATTGAATAATACTTTAGAAATTCGCATACCAATACACAGTGGAAGCAACAACACGAATTCATTCCAGCAATCCCTATCTTCACTATTCATCATATTCCTAACCAGTTCAAAAAAAATTTCAGAGGACCGATACCCCACCATTTTAAATTGTAGTCTAAATTATATGCACGTGCTTATAAATGTGTTTCTGTATGTAATGCAAACATCGTGTCTGTTGGTTTGCAGAGGATGCAATTAACAAATACGTTTATTGTTTTCTATTTTTACTACTTCGTTTATTGGATCTGAAACTAAGTCTATGTGAAATATTTCCTATTAAAGTTCGCTAAAAACCGTGTGTTCTGATGTGTTAGGTGATACAGTATTCAATCACCGAACACATATTTTCCATTAAAGTTTCATAATCTGGTGAATTATTAATATAATATATCACTCGTGCGCTACAATAGTGGCACAACTGAAAAGATACGAATTTTGAATTAATGCACTCTCCAGAAGTGCAGATTGTTCTACCTTCCAGCAGCAACAGCAGTGTATCTTACAGTTCAGTATTCTAGCAACAGATGGTAGTAGTGTGAATGCCAGAATGATGCACTTTAATACAAGAAGAAAACTTCAAACATTCATCTCAATACCTGAATTTGTTGAGTTTTGTCACTATTGCAACCGACGAACGATATATTTTCTCAACCTCGAATAAATTTGGTAATACGGTATAAAGTATGTAAAATAATGATAGATATGAGGGAATAAAAGAAAGACATATCTCCTTGAAACTGAATTAAACGAAATGCAAAATAATAATATTTGAAGTTCTTCTGATCACGTTATCAAAAATTGTGAATATTCAATCAGAAAAAATTCTTTTAATTAAAGAATCATGCTCTATTATTTAAAAATTAGCAATTAAATTATAGACGAGAACTTCAGTGAAACACCTTTTTGACACATCAGGGGTGATATTTGTGCTCATTGAATGCAATTACCACAATTTGAAAATCTTGTTCAGTAATTTGAAAATATCGAACGTATCAATAAAAGCTTCCAAGGGAACCCGCGTCTGTCCGTATGACCGTATGTGGTCAAAGCTACTTCGAAAACCGTTATGACGATTTTGCCCCAAATTGATATTCAAGCATCGATTTGAAGGAAGTAGAGGTTGTGCGTGTCTGAAACCGATATCTTAATTTATGAGGGTACTTTACATGAAGTCTCAACTTTTTCAAAAAAAAATCCCAAAAATTACTCAAATGTTTGGATTAAACTTTGTTATTAGATACTGTGCATGACGCTTAAAAGAATAGCGCAGGGCTCATTTTCGTTGAAATCCCTGATTTTTCGAAAAATGCAAAATATGATTTATTTTAGGTCTCCCTTCAACTACAATAACATCTATCTTAGGCCTTCCAACAACTACAAAAGTCTCTTTAAAAGTGGCGAAGGTCTGATGTTCGTTGAATTCTCTGACTTTTTCTAAATTTGCATACGGAAAGAAGGGGACAGACCATTCGTTTTTTAAGCGTCGGCAGAAATGAGGCGAATGAGGCCGTGTGATGTAGCGGTAAAGCGAAAGTTATCTCGATGGACCTGAATTCAAGACTGGGGGCAGAGAAAAAAACTGCTGGTTGGAAACATTTTTGCAGGTTGATGTAGTAGTAGAATATTGCGGAGTCTTTACAAATAATGCCAGAAAATATGAGGCATTGACGCATCATTAGTTTACTATAAACCTACTGATCTTTTCTGCTATCGCCAGCGAGGAAGCCTGGACGTCCTTCCCTCATCCACCACCGCTGCACGTCCAGGCTCCCCCCCCTTCCCCATCCCCGTCTCGCCTCGCGGACCTCTCTATGCCGCGTCGCCGTTGCTTGTGTAATAATTGCGAGTTTCGACTTAATAATACAACGCACTCCCCGCCACGAACCGGGCCGCGTGGCGTACACGTTAGTTCCCAGCCGTTTATATATTGAACTAATCAAAATTTCATTAAGTTTGACATCGACTCGATAGCTGTTTCGATCGCCTTTTAGTAGTAATACATGAAATATTATTAAAAAGGTAGGCCCAATGTGGATGTATCCTTATTAAACAAGGCCCAATCTGGTTATCTGTTCGATAGACAAGTCTTTTGTGCCGAAAAACGGTCTATTAATTAGGCGGCGCCTGTCGTGGGACCGGTCGGGTCCCGCCCCCTCCCCTCCTGCCCCTCTCCCCGCTCCGTCCCTCCTCCCTCCGCTGCAGAGGGCGAGCGCTTTAATTAGTTGCCACGAAACTCATTAGAGTCCGCAGGACGATGAGGTTGAGCGGAGGGGGCGGTGGTGCAGGAGGCGGCAGCGACTCTCCCTCCTCCTCCCGCCCCCTCCCTCCTCCTCGCCTCCCCCTTCCTGTCACACCGCTACTCTCATCAATACAATCAGCATCATCGAACCCCGAGGTAAGAAACGCCTAGACTCTTAATGGTTCGTTTTCGTTTTAGAATCGACGTGACGCACGGAGAATGGACGTAGAGCCATGGTGGAATCGCGCCGACGGTATGTCTACGCTTGACGACCGCACTTGTGAAATACTTAGCCTCTTCGAGTTCTACTCCTAAAAAGCGATTAGGGTGACTACGTCCATAAATATACGTCATTGGTGAAGATATTTGTATATTGTTGCGGTTGTTGCCCCTTGTGACACATTCAGTGTTTCGGAAGCCTCACCGCTGGTCATTGCTTGTAGGATTTATGACGTTTGGGATTCTCTTGATTTGGTGGGAATGGTGCGGAATGGTGGGGCTGGAGATCGACCGATCGCCCGGCCTTCAGGAGGGACACGATGGGGAAGAAGGGTCGCGCCCGGTCCGTGGCTCATGGACTGTAATAGTGCTCCGGCATCCGCCTGGAGCTGATTGGAGGAAACCACGGAAATGACCGACGAGAACGGTCGTGAAGAAGGCTTATCTCGGTAGTGGTAAGTAGCTATTTAGCTGGTATAGAAAATCTTGTCATCTTCCGGCTCGAACCTAGAACCTCCCTTCACAACGAAGCTTCAGTTGGGGAATCGCAGTTTCATTTGATATCTCTGGCCGTAACTGTCAAAACGTGTGACATTTATCACAAAAATATTATCAAATATTTATTTGCTACCGGAGTGCCCGACATACTGACGAATTACAACCCTGAATTACAGCCAAGATATGTCGTTCGAAATATCGGACATCGAAGACTACAACACGGCGTCACTCGGACAGCCCAGATGAATATTTTTTTGGTAGTAATAAAAATATAACACTTCTCACGTTATTTCCTTCAGTTCTGTTGTTTATTTCGTCAACAATCTAATCCCAAGTGTCACTCTCCAACGCTCTTCCGACCCCCGAAGGACACAAAAGAGGGGTCAACGGCGTACCCCACGAGAATTGCAATCGAATGGAACGAACATTCAGCATGTTCATCCTGCTGAACCCACTACGAAGGAACTCGCAGAAGATAGCGCTGTAAAGATTCTGTCCGGGAGTTTACGAAGGTATGGATTTTGATAGGAGTAGGGATTCCGGAGCCAAAAAAGAAAAGAAACGAGCGCAGATAGGAATTCCCTCTCAATCGTCAAATAAAAAAGGTTTTACAGTTTATTGACAAAAATAAATTAAAATCAATTTTTTATCATTATTTGCATTGGATTCATTTATGTAAATCTTATGAAGTATTCATTCTTTTTTGTTAGTAAGCACATTTTTTATAAATGCAGCTACTCTCAAACATTAACTTTGAAATGCTTTTTGACATAATTGATCATTAATATTATTATATTGTCATTATCGATGTACACACGTTTTTACACCAACTGACCTTTCCATACTCCTTCTTGGCAACATGCGACCCGGGTAACAGGTACACTCTATGTATTAGATGATCTTATTGATTTATTGATCGAGTGGTGAGAATGGACGTTGTTGCGAACACGAAGCCTCCGCGAGGTGTCGTGTTCAGATATAACGATGGTGAAGATGATGAGGGTCATGCCAACGAGGATGGACAAGATGAAAGAAGAAACGAGGAAACCTGCTGTGAACCACGTTTGTTCGCATTGGATTGCACGGGGATTGAACCACAGAGGCAGCAGTGGGAGGCGACCACTCAGTCTACATCACGGGTCGTCCCAATTAGTGGCCACGATGAAGGCAGACGACCGCTATAGCGGTCGTCCACGTGCTTGGAGAACAGCTTATCCAAACCCGCTCTCACCCCCGCCGCGAACCCTGCCTCCACAACAACCCCAGCCCCAGCCCCCAACCGCCAGTCGGCAGCTCAGTGGACGCAGAAAGCTAGCAGCAATTCATCTTTCTTGAGCGAGGAAAGAGCGGGCAAAATATGTACACAGCCGCACATAAATCCATTGAGGCGGTGGGGCCGCCTCCATCGTTCGTCCTTGTTCGCCTCCGCCCCTCGCCCCTCGCCCCTCGCCCCTCGCCCCTCGCCCCTCGCCCTTCGCCCCTCACCCCTCGCCCCTCGCCCCTCGCCCCTCGCCCCTCGCCCCTCGCCCTTCGCCCCTCACCCCTCGCCCCTCGCCCCTCGCCCCTCGCCCCTCGCCCCTCGCCCCTCGCCCCTCGCACCTCGCCCCTCGCCCCTCGCCCCTCGCCCCTCGCCCCTCGCTCCTAGCCCCACGCCCCTCACGCACCACCCCTTCGCGCCCCTCACCCCTCTCGCCTATCGCCCCTTGCCCCTTCGCCCCTCACCCCTCTCGCCACTCAACCCTCTCGCCACTCAACCCTCTCGCCCCTCTCGCCCCTCTCGCCCCTCTCGCCCCTCTCGCCCCTCTCGCCCCACGCTCCGCGCCGCTCTCTGCCCATGATTCTCTTTATTGGCCTCCGCCGCCCCTACCTCCACATACACACACTCCCATTTAAAATGTTTCTTATTAGTTGCCATTTTTCAATTTGTTCGGTTATTTTTAATTCTCGCGCGACCGAGATAAATGTCATTGACACAGAAGCAATTCCAATAGACGTCAAAATATATTGATTCCTTTAGTATAATAATAATACGAAAATTGAGTTTTGTTTATTATACTTTTTATTATAATTCACACCGTACGAGAAATACAGTTGTTACTGTTTTCGAAGTAAATCTAAACCTATCTTTTCCATTTTTTTGTTATTTAAGGTCGCCTGAATATCTAGGCCAATAGTGACCACTAGTGAAGTTAACAGTATGTTAACTATGAAGATGACACGAAATGGTGATGATAAGGGGTCAAAGGACGAATACAAATGCAACCATGCCCGAGGCGAGACTCGAACCCGCGACCCTGCGGTCCGAAATCACTACGACACTACTGCCTTAGCGATCTCGACCACCGCGCCGGCTTTTTCCTTTCGTTTTTTTTATTTTCACTTTCACCTTTCCTTGTGGCTTCACCTTGAAACAACCAAGTTCTCAGGCCCGTCCGTTCCCCTTTAGTGTACTTCCTGTATTAATTTTGAATCACTCTCCCATCCCCGCCCCCAACGTACGGCCCCGCCGTCGCTCTCTCCGCCCTGCGCGGGGGCTGCAGATGAGGCCTGGAGCAGCGCCCCGCACGCGGCAGCGGGGCGAGGGCGGAGGGCGGAGGGCGGAGGGCGAGGGCGACGTCAGGCCGAGCGGAGACAGAGCCCGAGGCCGTCCGGCCGCGCCGCCCGCCTCCACCTTCCTCCACCCGTTCCCCTTCCCCCTTCCCCACCCGTTCCCTCTTCCCCCTTCCTCTACCCCTTCCCCTTTCCCCTTCCGGCTATCATTCCCAGTCCCTTCGTGACTGCTTGATTAGTGATTCTGGGAACATCAACGGCCAAGGTCATTATTCCCGTAAGTGTAGTGCACGCTCTTTTTATCACGAGGGTGGTGATCGCCTTCCGCTGGATGGAGATACTCCGCGCCAATCTACATGGGCTTGCGGGAATTTTCCCGAATGAGTTATCTTCCACCAGCGTGACACCGTCCCAGTCGGGACGAGTTGTAAGCTCCCGACTGTAAGTCTTCCGACAAGTGTGCTAGTGTAATGCATGTGAGTATAAGTGTGTAAGGAGCGAGGACAGGACAAGGAAGCGGAAGGAAAGTTCGCGCACGGCCTCTGTTTGGGTTCTAGTAGTCGCCTGGTGTTGATCAGGAGAAACCATGAAAAACGACCAATCAGAATAACCGGCCGCTGGAATTCTCCTCTAGATAGCGGTTGAATTCGACCTAGCAATTTAACTATTGTCGAAATTTCTCCCACCGTCGGGACTCGAATCCGAGAAATCTGACGCTTGCCCCTGCTTGAGTCTATTTACGTAGGAGTCAGTCCACAAAAACGTACCCAAAAAATCATCACTTTTTATCCTCTCCGCCCCCGTCACAAGGGTGAGGCCGCTGAGCTGTTTCTGTCGGTCCGTTTGGGTAGTGGCTTGCTGAGCCCTCCCACCCACGCGCAAACACATTTCTTGCATCATACCACCTTTCTTGACACGTCCAGTTGCGTAGAAGCATGGTGCTTGCGATATGTATGCGTTGCACTGGAGACAACACCATTCGTAGCGGTCGCACCAGTGAAGGCGGGAGAGATTCACTGCGGGCTCCAGAATAAATTGCAATAGAATTGAAAGAAAATTGAAGATATTTAAGAACTAATAGTTCATATGTTTGAGATGTATTAGTCATTATCGGCATGTTTGTGTTAAAATATTTTCAGTTTTTGAGGCATGACAAAGGAATGAATATGTTCAATATTTTCTTCTGTTTATGGACCTTTCCACAGAAGGCCACCGCTCTAGTTTGGAAGATTGATTGATTGATTTTTTTCATGTTTTCGGGCACGTCAACTGCTTTGGTCATTGATCCCGTTAGTGTAGTGCATGTTTTTTTCTCGGGAGATGGCGGTGATCTTCCCCCACTGGATAGCGAGATCCGGCGCCGACCTACCGTCGGCTAGTGGGGTTTCCCCCTAACCAGGACTCTCCCACCAGCAGGGCACCGCCCCAGCCGGGACAAGCTCTAAGTTCCCGACCGATCTCCCGGAATATGTGGTAGTGTAGTGCTTGTTAGTGGAAGTGTGTGGCTGGTTAGTGTAAGTGGAGAGGATAGGACAAGGAAGAGGAAGGACAGATCGCGCGCGGTCCATGGCCCGTTTGTTAGGGCTTTGGCATTCGCCTGGTGTTGATCGGAGAAACCACGGAAAATAGTTTTGAAGAAGTATATCAACATTATGTGGGTTGATTCTATCGCAAAACTGTTCTCTACAGCGACAGACGCTCAAATAAGTTTTCAACATAATTATGGGCAGATTAAACTGCATGAGTACTCTGGGCTTTTTACGAAAAAAATTCGAAAGACGATGGATTCCAATTGTTTGTAAATATTCGATAAGTATTGAAACCATCGCTGTTTAGAAAGGTTCTAATAATATTTGTTCTCAATGATAAAACAGCAAGTCTTCCCTCAACTAAGATAGAAATAAACACGACGTTCGAATACCTCGCCCTTCCTATTGGTGTGTGACTGTTGAGTAGCGTGTGTGGACTGCGCCTTGAGAATGAATGCAGTGCGGAATTCAAGTCCATTTCTCTTACTCCGCTAATACATCGCCAAGCAGATTGGGGCCCGTGGTCCACACTTGTGAGGTTTAACAAGAACATTACGTATGAGGGCACGGGCACTTCAGGTGTTGGAATGGAACGACAGAACGTGGTAGTTATCAACCTGGAAGGACGGAAGCTTGGGGACGGCAACAGGAGGACGAGCCGGCACCAACTGGTGATAAGAATATTGTACACTGCTCCCCCCGCTCTCGTCACGCTCACACCCCACTCCCGCCACACTCCCGCCACACTCCCGCCACACTCCCGCCCCACTCCCGCCCCACTCATACTCCACTCCCGCTACATTCCCGCCACACTCCCGCCCCGGTCCCGCCACACTCCCGCCTCGCTCCTGCCCCGCTCCTGCCCCGCTCCTGCCCCGCTCCTGCCCCGCTCCTGCCCCGCTCCTGCCCCGCTCCTGCCCCGCTCCTGCCCCGCTCCTGCCCCGCTCCTGTCCCGCTCCTGCCCCGCTCCTGCCCCGCTCCTGCCCCGCTCCTGCCCCGCTCCTGCCCCGCTCCTGCCTCGCTCCTGCCCCGCTCCTGCCCCGCCCCCGCCCCGCTCCTGCCCCGCTCCTGCCTCGCTCCTGCCCCGCTCCTGCCCCGCTCCAGCACCGCTCCCGCCCCGCTCACACCTCCCGTCACTCTCCCAACCGGTAGCGGTTGCTCAGTGCATCAACTGATGTCACTGCAGCGCCTCTGACCGGGAGGTCCTAGGTTCGATGCCTGATGGCGGCAGGATTTTCGACACTAGCCTTTCAGCTAGGTCGAATTCAGTCGCTGTCTGGAGGAGAATTCTGGCGGCCGGCTGCTCTGATCGGTAGTTTTCCGTGGTTTCTCCGATCAACACCAGGCGAATGCCTCTTCCTTGTCCTATCCTCGCCCTTTACACACACACTTACACTAACATGCACCACACTATCACATATTCCGGGAGACCGGTAGGGAGCTTAGAGCTTGTCCCGGCTGGGGCCGTGCCCCGCTGGTGGGAGAGTCCTTGTTAGGGGGAAACCCCACTTGCCGACGGTAGGTCGGTGCCGGATCTCGCCATCCAGCAGGGGAAGATCTCCGCCATCTCACAGGAAAAAACATGCACTACACTAACGGCCGACTAATGACCGAAGCAGTTGACGCGCCCGAAAACACAAAAAAATCAATCAATCAAAACAACTCTCCCGCCACGCTTCTTCCCCGCTCCTGCCACTCTCCCGCCCCGCTCCCGCACCGCTCCCGCCTCGCTTTCCTCTCGCCCGCCACGCCCCCCCATCAGGCAGGGTTCGCGTCTAACGCGCGTTCGCTCGATCGCTTTTCACGCGGGAGTTTTTTGGAACGACTCGTGACACGCGCTGTTCAGCGCCTGAGGAAGACGAATTTGGGCGCGTGCGGCGTGTTATGCTTTGGGGCCGCGGGGGGCGGGGCGGGGAGACGCCTGTCAGCCGGCCAAGTATTTCGCGTGTCCACACGATACACCGGCCTTTCATGAGTAACTGTCAGGGGAAGTTGCGAAGTCGTCAGGGTGGGAGCCCAATGAGCGCTCGTCCATCCATAACACTTGACTCTCCGCGCAGTTTTTCTTGGTGCCATGGCCCACTGGTGCGAAACGAGCTGCACACACGTCCGCCCACCTTCGCCCGCCTCCGCCCCGCCTCCGCCCCGCCTCCGCCCCGCCTCCGCCCCGCCTCCGCCCCGCCTCCGCCCCGCCTCCGCCCCGCCTCCGCCCCGCCTCCCCAACGCTCCCGTTTCCCTCACCACACTCTACTGCGCCCAGCCCAGCTGCCCAGCTTCGTCCATCCCGCCAGGTAGCAGCCAGGCTGCCCTTGTTGGCATTACGTCCCTGTCCGCCACGCCTCGCCACTCCGCTTCATCTCGCCAGCCCCGCCACGCCGCGCCACGTCAACTCCCAGCCCGGCCCCTATCCCGCCCCGCCACCCTCCTAAGGACAGCCTCGCCAAGTATTAATAAGTCCCACACATCCCTACTGGACCCCGCTCATTCCCGCCCAAACCCACCCTCCCCTATCCATTCCCACCCATTTCTGTACTCCCCTCACCCCACCCAACCCCGTCCATGCCCACCATCCCTTCCAATCCCGCCCATCCCCTATCCCCTCCTTTTTCTCATTTTTCCCTATTCACTCCTGCCCATACCTGTCTCTCCCCTTTCCTGCCTGGCCTCCCATCCTTGCCCATTGTCACCCATTCCCGCCGATGCCCTCCAATCACCACTTATCCCCACAATTCCAATTGTCCTACAAATTCTCACTTTCCCATTCATCCTCGCTCATGACCTCCTCGCCCTGCCCGTGCCCGGTCATCCAGGTTACAAAGAAATGAATCGGCGGCTAAGTATTTTTACATAGTACATCAGCAGCGGAGATCACAGCCACAAAATAGATTTAAGACCGCAGAGAATGGATGTCGGGAAATTTGCTTTTACAGATAGTAGAAAAGAGATATAACAAAGGAAGAGATTTAAGGGTCGTAGTGAAGTGAAGTGAAGTGCAGTGCAGTGTCAGTGCAGTGGGATCTTGGTTGTACAAACATTCAAGGCGAAATTACATGATAGAAGTTTCTTTTCCTAAATGTAACTTACTGTTTTATGAATCAATAAATTTTTATATTTTGTGTTTATTAGTGTTATTTACTATGAGTTTTATTATTGTATTATTATTATTATTATTATTATTATTATTATTATTATATAATTTGCTCGATAGTTATATTACCTTATTTATGTGTAGCTGACTCCGGGTTATACCCAATTGCGATTTAAATAAATTTATCCTGATCATTATCTCCGCCAACCGCGGCCATTTTCACCTATCTCCGCCCCATTGCATGCAGCTGCACCGACTCCACTCCAAGTGACGAGTGACAAGCTATTTCATTCATTACTTCACAATATAAAACTAACCAAATAGCATGTAGAGAACCGCAATGATTTACATTAGAGAATGAAATATTTATGGGAGAACGGAATATTTGTGGTAATTGACGCAAGAGCCAACTGCATTAAATTTACAGGTAATCAGCGGTACCGATTTGCATTCTAGCAATAACTTCACTCTCAATATTAATGTGGAGATTAATTTCTGCGTAGTATTAAAAGCACTTGGTACTTGTCTGACCTTCATTACGAGATTTTTTAATATACATTTACTTTCTCTTAACTTTGCCGCATGCACTCAAAGAAGGAAATATTCGTTATTTGCATATGGAAGTCATGAAGTACTTATGCAATACGTTTCTCTAAATGTTCACTAGTTCATTGTTTCAACTTGTTTTTCATCAATTCACTTGTTTCAACCAGCAGACAATAATCTACACGATAAAGCAAGACGAAAGAAAATAAAAATAATCACTGCATTTATAAATGTGACGCGCATACTGTTCGATTTGAACAAACACTATTTGAATTGCAAGTGAAAAATTAACGAAATGTCAATAGTGACCTGAATTAACAGTGTGTAAATGGCGGCAAAAACTAAAAATTAAAAACGTGAATTTAAGAGAGGTATATTATTCTTACGTAATATCTATATAATGATTTTCAATATACGCCAAAATTTAGTCTGCACATTTCCATTCTGACAGTTTTATTTTATTTTTTTTATAATAATTACTGACAACATGAACGTTATTGGTAGTTTCTGGAATCAACTAAAGCACTTGTGTTAGCAAGTTGTGTTGACAAGTACATCACATACAAAGTAATAAAATGTATCGCATAAAGATTGTTTACATTTTTTGTTTAAGTTAGTGCTCTCGTGTATAAAATTGCTCGTAGTTAAATTGATATTCTCCATATTATATGCGCAGTCAAGAGAAACTAATGTAATGTTGCAAAAATCGAGGTGCTGGTTTTGACTGTAATACTTTAGTGGGTGTTTTTGATAACGAAAAAGATATTGCTCAAACACTTCTAACAATCGGTAATCACAGTATTTTTTTAAAAAATTGGTCCACTCCGATCGATCTGACCGATTTTGTAGCCCTAAGAATATGAAAGAGATAATTTGATTTCTTGGAGCACTTAATATGAAGCACCTAATACATATTTAGAGTTTTTCTAAAAACGACTTCACATTCTTCACAGTGAAGTGTTCTATTAAATATTGGTCATTCCATGTCAAGTGGTCTTATGCTGGAAAAGTGCCCCTATCTCGGATTTTTTTTATATTTTGTATGCCGAGTCCCACATGTCTCAAAAGAACTTTTGTGACGTTGTAGCATTTTGTTAGACACAAAGGGTGAAGCCATTGCCATGGCGGTGGGTTTTATTTCATGAAACCAATTCATCAATTTTATTTTTTTTAATCCGACTTTTTAGATTCATGTATGGTAGTAGTTATTACCATTATCATTTTATAAACTTATTTCCTTTCTTCTTCAATGAATGTCTATAAATTATTATTATTATGATTAACACATCCAGATCCACTTTAAATTTTTGACATTTAGAAGTAATTTATATTTATATTTAGATTACATGACGTTTCGGCTACACCTTATAGCCATCTTCAGACCTTTTATAAAATAGATTTGGAATATTAAACTAAACCAGAATGTTTACATTATATAACATATTAACCAGCTATTAACATAGAGAGCGTGCGTACTTCCGCCCGCTGTTCCTTCATTTCTGTTACCGTCTCCAGTGTCCAGCGGCATTCGCCTGGTATTGATCAAAGAAACCACGGAAAACTACCGATCAGAGTAGCCAGCCATTAGAATTCTCCTCCAGATAGCGACTGAATTCGACGTAGTTGAAAAGCTTATGTCGAAAATCCTGCCGCCGTCGGGACTCGAACCTAGGCCCTCCCCGTCACAGGCACTGCAGTGACATGAGTTGATGCCCTGAGACACCACTTCCGGTGAAGCGGGAGCGGACGTGGGCCGGAGCTGGTATCATTACGGGGCGGACAATCGCGCCTAATGATTTTTCCGGTTGCGATTCGAGGGAGCGGAGGCAGCGGCCACCTGCGGGAGCCCTTGGGGGGGGGCGAGCGGCGGGGGGGGGCGCAGTGGCCGCCATTGTGCTCCCATCACCCGCGGATTTGAAATTTCGGCTTGATGGACGCCGCGTGACAGCTTTTGTTCGTAATGGGTAGCTGTGACCGACGCCACCCACACACAAACGCGCCCACACGCACACCCCGCCCCACCCCCACTCTCCTCTCTCCCCTCCTTTTTTGCCTCTCTTCCCCTCCACTCACTTCCTTCGCCCTCGCATCCTGCCTCAACTCACACTTCCGCTCCAATCTCATTGCCTCTTCTCTTTACACCTCTTTTTCTCCTATCCTCCCTTCTTTCACCTCCTCTTCCTTGATCTTCCATGATCCGCTGAGATGAGTTAGGGCATCAACTGATGTCAATGGAGTGACATTAGTTAATCATCAGAACCGAACCCTCTGACCGGGAGGTCCTAGTGTTCGGTTCCCGACGGTAGCAGGATTTTCTAAACTAGCTAGATATGTCGAATTCAGCAGCTGTCTGGAAGGGAATTATAGCCGACGGCTGGTCTGATCGGCAGTTTTACGTGGATTCTTCTATTAACACCAATCCCGAGTAGTACCCTAAGAAACAGGCCACGGATCACGCGCGATTTTCCCCTTCCTTGTCCTCTCCTCACCGTTAACTTTCAAACGCCTTCACGCACTACACCATCACACATGTCGGGAGATCAGTCGGGAGTTCAGAGCTTCGCCCGGCTGTAGTGGAACTCCTCTTGTACGAGATGTCTGGATGTGGAAATCTCTAATTTAGGGTAGGGTTTCATAATTTTTCTGAGGTTTTTAAATTTCCATGTATATTACACCATAAGATCGTATGTTACCTCTTTCTCTTTGCAAAGCCCTGTTTTTTTGTGATGTGCTGGAACAATTTTTTCCCTAGAGCCTACAATTAGCCTTTATATTTGGGAAGGGATTCATATATTTTCTGAGGTTTTACAGTTTTCATGTACTCGAGTATTAGACAATAAGAACGTACAATACTTGCTTCTCTTTCTACAGCTCGGAGTTTTGCGAAAGATGTGCTGAAACTGGATATTTTTTCATGACCATTTAATTAGCATTTAATTTTGGATGCATCTTCGTTGCCTTGCAATGATTTCTAGATGCAATATTTTCTAGATGGCCACTACTAGCTTTAGATGCCCACGATTTTTTGAAGTCCTCTGGGCCCTAAAATTCGCTAATCGATTGGCCTAAATCAGAATTTAATTTTGAAGGTGGTTTGTTTGAGTTTGATTTTTGGACGCGGGGTGCTTTAGATGGCTGGGTCAATGATTTTTCGATAAGTTTTTCGTTTAGGTTGCCATGATCCATCAATCAAATTCTGATATTGCCCTTTGTTTGCTTCTCAACACAAATGCAGCTTCACTCTCAGTTCACGTTTTTATGACCGCAGTGGGAAATGTAGACCTAGTTACTCAAACAATCGCTGCAATGTTTTCGCTGCAATACGATTCTTTCACGTAAAATACGATAAAGGATAATATGCAAAATCTGCAGTTAATTTCCTTTGAATTGATTACTTTTTTTAATCATATGGTTCTTATCAATCTTTGACAGAAACGTTCGTTCCTACTTGAATTCATAATTGAACTTAATATAGCAGAAGAGTTAGTGTAAAGAACTCCAGAGCTCATGAATAGTGCACAGATTTCACTTCGTTTACATAGCACGTTACACACGGTTTTTAATTTTTTGACATTAAATAAAGAAATACATATTTAAAAAATAAAAAGATAGTGAAATACATATCCTACGAGGTGGCAACATTGCTTTCGTCGGCCTGCCTGGCCACCCCTGATTTCTGACGATCGGTCACCGCCCCCTGGCACGGAGCTGGTTGCCAGAACCACTGGTTGCCAGAACCGCAACCAGAATTTATACAGATGAAGAGGGTAAGTCCTATTGCTGCCGATTGACGGCCGAAGTCATCTGGCTGGGAGTTGATCTCGGCCTGGAAGGTCTCGACTTCGCACGGTGAAATCCCCGAACTGTAGAAGCATTACTTTGAATATTATAGGCTGAAACTAATGCTACTGCAACCGCGCTTTCGCTTAATCAGACAATGAGCAACATAGCATGGGAAACGACCAGTACACTATTACAATGACATTAGTGAAAATGGTTGTAATATAATTCCGCTGAATCGCAATTTTTACAGGAGACAGCGAAACAATATGAAATACTTCAGTTAATCACGAATTGTTAAGCGTCCGAACCAATATCATTAACCATTCTGCTCAAGTAGGTTTCCGCAGCCTATCTTCCCTGTCCATTGATTTATTCTTTAGTGCTTATATTTTGTCAAGCTGTTGAAAGCTCTCAAAGCATGTCTTATTCATTTCCTACCTTGTGTTGTTATTTCAAACAACAGTCTCCTTTTCACCACAATTGACTCTCCTTTTGTGTGAACATTATAAACCTTTTCCTCCCTTCTTTTCATCCTTCTCCAGAACCATGTTTAAAATGTTTCCAGTCTTTCGTTAACCTTTTTTTTCTCCCCATATCTCTGCTCCAAGCAACACAGTACGTTACCCTCGACTAACCATCTAACATTATATCATACAGATTATTTTGAGTTTACCAATTTCCGGGTGAGAAATCAAATGTTAGTTTTGTGATTAATGGAAAGAAAGAAAATTTATGAGCGATAGTGATTAACTTCTACTGAGTGACCAATATTTGTTGCTGTGTGTACTCTGACGAGTAGTGAAGAACCGTCTAGTAACAAGTGTGCCTTTAACATTAATGCAAGTACTTTGAGACCACTATTTTTTTCTCTACAGTTTACAAATTTATTTATTGGTACCTTCCAGAATGCTTAATCTTAGCATTAGACTTAAGGAATTGTTCGTTTAATATCTCACTTATGCATTTTGTTAATCACGTTTTCATTCGCTCTTTGAGTACTTCTAACGTCATTCTTTCTTGTAGACTTTACGAATTTTTACCAAAAGCACTATTAAAATAGGTAAATACGCCAGCCTTTTCTGAATAATATATCTGTTTATATGAAGAGTCATCACGAGGTACTCATATTTAGCGCAAACTCGGAATACGTACGCTAAAGGAATTGTACTAGTTATTATGTAGTAATCCAACTGTAGGAAAATAGACTCAAAAGCTAACAGTAGTGCACTCATTAATGAAGTGCAGGTACCATGATATAATGCAATTACGTGTTTAAACATGTTTGCAAATCAAACATACAACGTATCAAAGTGAAACAAGCGTATGTTGCTTGTGCTGGGACTGTTCCGTGAAAAACACGAGTTGAACGATTCGTTCTAGGATTCAACGTTGGGCTTGTTTTGGCAGAGCTAGTAAATGCGGCATGTGAAAACGCGTGACAAAATCAGTGCACAAATCGATGTAAGCGTGTGTGCATTATAGAATGTTTACGGAAATAGCGTACTGTACAATATCAAAAAATACACCTTATTTTTTTGCAGACCGTTCATAAAATGTTTTCGTAGTGTGCAGTTTTATGTTGTCTCTTCAGAGAATTCCCCCCCCCCTGCTTCTATAAAATACGTTTTCATGGTCAATTAACTTGATATAGATTAGGTCTACCGCCTTTCACATTTTAAATTGTATTCCATAATAGCACAACAGCTTTCCATTTTTATTTATTCCTTGCAATAGAAAATGTACCATAATATAAAAATGAAATGAACAATACCACTTCCATATTAGTTTCAAAAGATAAGACTCTAATGTTAGGTTTACTTTGCCAAAGTTAGAGAAAATAACTGTAATTTTTCTTTACTTTTAATCGTGTAAAACTCTTTTCGAAGGTCATGAAACATACATTGTTTGATTTGTTTAGATTTATTTTGTAAGGGAACAAAAAAAAAAACTCCATGTTACGTATGGGGGACAAGTACAATATACGCACATTTTCTTGAACTCTGTAAATCTCTTTCCTACCTTTTAACCATTAAATTTATGGTTAAATTATGTAATAGTTAAATGATAAATAAATGTTCCAACAAAGATAAGTTAGCATCATTTGAAAACCAGGCATTTTGTCTTTCAGAAAAAAATATTTGCATCGGTAAGAGATCTACTGATGTTATTTCTTAGTATTTCTAACAAAATATTAACCCATACTCCCGGCTCTACTCTTACGTTAACTAGCAAGAGAAGAGCTCAACAAAACGTGCGCAGAGTGAAGCTACATTTATGACCAGGAGGAAAACAAAAGGCCATCTTACCATTTGCCCAATGGATCAAGTAATCTGGACAAAACCTGATCGAGATGGGGTTCATTGACCCACACGCTGAAGGTCAGTTGTTACAGGCATATTAAGTGTTTTCAAAATTATAAAATACAAATATAAACTAATGCATTATATATCATTGTTAAAATAAAATATATTGAAACTGTTTTCCTTTCGCAAAATACTAATAATATTAATTTATTTCATTTATTTATTTATTTATTTATTTTACGTCAAAAAAGAGTTAAAACTGCGTATGACGTGCTATGGGGAAAAGTGAATTGTGTGCACATTTTCAAAATTCTGTGATCCCTACACTAAGTCATATACTACTTGAATTTAAAAAAATCTTTTATCATCTTCCAAATTTCTATATATAAAAACCATCCACATCATGCACTGAGAGGCAACAAAATTTTTAAGTCTCTCAATTCAGTCAAACCTTAAATGAATTGAACTCAAAATTAAGTTCATTATGCTACGCGTTCAGAATTCTTTCAAATTCAGTCAGCCTTCATACTGCTCGTTGTGAATATTTCGCGAATGTTCATTCCCGCCTGAGATATGGCATAATATTCGGAGGAAATACATCTTGTAGCTCCCAGACTTTTAGATTACAAAAACGAATTGTACGAATAATAACCAAATCCCATCCACGTGATTCATGTAAGCCTCTCTTCATTAATCTAGGAATTTTACCATTACCGTGTCTGTTTATTTACGAATCAGTGGTTTTTGTCAAAAATGACTTGCTTAAGGGCGGGAATACATTTTCAGAAAATTCCGATGTCTATAACTATAACACTTGACGTAGAAATAATATTCATCAGGTGACAGAATCAACAGCTAATTATAAATAATTTTGAAAATGTGCACACAATTCACTTTTCCCCATAGCACGTCATACGCAGTTTGAACTGTTTTTTGACGTAAAAAATAAATAAATAAATGAGATATCTTGATTCAATATTTAGTACAGAAATCTAATACTGCTGATATTGTACAGCATGTTAGATAATATTACATTCTAATATTTGTATTTCATAAATTACTTCAAATATTTTACACTCACAATAAAGGATTTGAATGGCCACTCGAACACACGTGTCAATTTTGAGCTGTTTGCCATCTCCTCTAATAACCGTCCCTCGCCAGCCCTGCCTGTTATCCCTTCCGCGTGGCGCCGTTCAAATGGACATCGATTGCTAATGACAGGACGGGCAGTTGTGCATAGTGCCAACTTGCCTACCGTTATTACAAAAAAAATGGAGTGAATGGAAACAACGCCGCATATTCGTGAGACTTGTTAAAAACACAGTGTATACGTAGCTTAATTGATGCAGCTGATTCAAAAGTTATCAATCTCCGGGTCTCTGCGGACGTGGCGATTCAACTACAACCGGCTCTAATGTGAAGCGGAGGCTGCCATTGGGCCAAAGTGTCATCCAATCATTGTTCGGCATTAGTTGCTGTATTACAGGAATCCAGGCTCTCTTCCGTTACGATGCCGCCATGCCGGACATCCCTCGCTGCTCGAGGTTGATATCGTGGTGGAGTTCAACGTTGACAAGGCGGTGTACAGTTGATCACGCATTCCTGAAAAAGCAGCCGCTCGAGATCCACCGGCTAGTAATCTACCTGCCAGCTAGTACCAGATGCTTTCTGCAGCTGATTGGCTCTGACTGGGAGAGGTGGCTCAGTGCATCAGCTGATGTCACTGCAGTGCCTCTGACTGGGAAGTCCTAGGTTCCAGTCCCAACAATGGCATGATTTTCGACACTAGTTTGTCAGGTAGGTCGAATTCAGGCGTTATCTGGAGGAGAATTCTAGCGGCCGGCTGCTCTGATCGGTATTTTTCGTGGTTTATCCGATCAACACCAGGTGTATGTCGGAGTAGTACTCTAAGAAAAGGGCCACGAACCGCGCGCGATCAATACTTCCTTTTCCGTGTCCTGTCGTCAACCCTTACACACACTTACATTATCATGTAACATGCACTATAATACCACACATGTTGCGAGTCCGGTTGGGAGCCTAGAGATTGTTCCGGTGGAGGCGGTGCCCCGCTGGTGGGATATACCGGGTCGTCGGTCACATTCTTCAGCATTTTATGAAATCGACGTTACAACCAGTCTACATATCAGTAGCAGATCGATGACGGGAGGTATATTCAGTAGGTCGCTCTGCCATACTCTTCAATGAGCTGCGGAAGAAATGCCATGTTTCCAACAAAGCGGAATAAATATTTCTCCATGTTCTTGACTCACTCTCCTCAGCTTGCACCCGTTTAGGATGTGGAGGGGAAATGAGAACGAAAGCAAGGGAAGTCGCCTGTACTCCGCGAGCGCCATGCTTCCCACGCAGGCATATAGCTCGAGTAGAGGCTCCCACAGACCGACGCGGAAGACCCTCAGCCTATGCGGATTGGCCGCAACCGAAGTTTTGCCTCACGTGTTGCCTAACGAGCACTTTCAGACCTGAGCGGTAGGCGAGCGTCGCGGCAACGGATTGGCAGCGTTTAATCGGCGGTGAAATTCGTAACGCAGTCAGACGTCAGTCCACTGCACCTCGAGTTTCGTGTGCGACCCCTCTCTGGGTCGAGCGACCTTGTCAACCGTCAGCAAACGCTGACTCATAATTGACGCGCTTGTGTCAACGGTCCAGCGAATTCCGCGGCCGCGTCTAGCTCGGATCTTTCCGCGCCGCACCCGCTGCGGATCTACCGCGCCGGTCTGTAGGAGTCTTAAAATTACAACTATAGTTAAGCGAATTATGGCTGAAAACTAAATTTACATTTCAGTAACGTAAATCAAATGACATTATATTACAAAATATACCTTAAAATATTTTTTATGACATTATAAATTTCAGTCAAAAGGCATACCCACACCAATATATTAGGTAACGGTCATTGTTAAGTGACTTGGCAAATTAGGCTTAACAGTCCACATTGTGGTTTCATTGTACATAATATACTGATAACGATAACATGGGCGACATTATTTTATGTATTTCTGTTAAACGTGTCTCACGTTTATGGTAAATATGCCATCAATGTACAATCTTCTAGTTCTGAATCCATGCTGCTCTTCTGATTCTTGCACTTGCCTTTCATTTCTTTCCTTTAGTATTGAAATGAGGCCATTGCTTGTCGCCGGACCCAAACTTCCCCTCTGTCACGACAATTGGGAAGCCCCTGATTCGACACGGCTCAGCGCAAGACGCGCGAACACGCGCCTATCGTCCTATTCCCAGATTTACGACTAGGGTAGGATCGTCTCCCGGGACAACCCCTCAGGCAAAGAGCGGGCGGCTGCCCGCCATAACAGTTGAATACTAGGCACCGTATACTAGGCACCGTAACAGTTGAATTACAGAAATCCCGGCTACTGTTTACGTAATCCCATAGGACACATACAACCATCGCGGAGACAGCAGAAACGACTGCTTTGTCCATCTCTGGTGTTCTGGCCAAAACACACGCACAACAAAGACCACCAATCAGGCGCCCAGAAAATGACGTTAGGAAATGCCCTATCGGCTTCCTACTCGCGTCGAATATTCTAGAAATTGAGATTTTGACCAATAGCGTTTGAAATTCTGATCACGTGAAGGAGCGATGTGCGAAGTTAGAAAAGAGAGTGGGGATGCAAAGCAGGAAGCTCGAGAGAGTAGGATTTTGATCAGAAGACAGATAGAAGGCGAGAGAACGGCATAGCGAACAGGCTGATGTGTTGAGGAGAGGTAGTTGGAGCCAGCGATTAGTGTTGGCCGACCAACAGAGTGCAAGTTGCGCCCCGTTTGAAATCACAAACTGGAATTTATTCCGTTTCAACGGGCCGGCGTAGATCCGTAAGTATTGGCAGTACAGCCGAGTTATCGAGGCTGACCTGATACGGATTGACGGCCCCCCTCCGATACCCACCGATCGGGGCTCATTTCAACCATTTCCTGACTACGAGCGTCGGATCTGCGAAGTACTGGAACGGGAAGGAACGGTGGCGCCGAATGAACTGCTGCTTCCGGCTGGCTGCACCTTGCTGCTACGCGGTTCGCGACAGCATTTAATTTGAGGGCGACCACAGGTGTGCAATCATCGAAAGAGGTAGAATCAACGACCATTATATTTTGTATTCATTTTCAAGACATTCAAAAAAGTCATCTATTGTAAAAGTATATTAGAATTTAATTTAAGAAACCTTCAGATCAAAATGTATTTTTAACAAGCAATAAACGTGTTCTCGCCATTCAGGCGATTAACATTTAAAAAGGAACATGACTATGTAGTTATTATAACTTAGCAGTAGTAGTGGACCCAGTGCATGCCCTCATTCACAGAGTGCTCACCCCTGAGGTGCTCATATGCCGGTGCCAGGTGTAAGGTAAGTAACCGTTTGGCGCCCTTTATTTATAAATTTAACGCGCACACCTGTCATCTGATTACCGACACACATCGGTGTGACGGTGTTTTCCCCCCCTTTGCGTGGTATCCAGACCGTGTGCTACGCGCATTGCCCACATGCGTGGGTTGACGTATGTGGCAGGTCGGATGCATCACAATATTCTACCATATAATCTGGCTACTGAGCAGATACCACTCATGCCTCTATAATTCTGACAGTACAGTCTGTTTCCCTTATAGGTTATGGTTGCCAATTTCAAGTGTTCAAGAACTTTCTCACCTTCCATACCTTTGTAAAAATAATTGAGAAAGTACTCAATCAGTATCCATGGACCTTCTTTCATCAATTCTACATTTATGTTCCCCATACCTGACGTTTTACCATTTTTAATTTTCTTGTACTTTCTTGTACTTGTAATTCTTTTTCCGTGAGTTTTTCAATATTTTCATCATTTTTCTGGATCATTGGGTTTCCTGTTTGTTCTGTAAATTCTGGTCTGTCTTCTGTTAATAAACGTTTATAACATGTTATCCATTCATTCATATCTATGAGGCTAAGTCCCGCTGTGCCTTTATTATTCTTCTTCATTTCTTCTTTTCTATTTCTTTCCTTCCTGATTTCGAGAAGGAATTTTGATATTTCCAGGGTGGAAAATGTTCGAAACGATACCATCCGTAAAATAATGCAGGTTTAAAATAACATCATAGGCACAATTGAAACGAAACAATTAATGTGGTATTGTCACCTTCTAAGGACGGAAAACACCTCATGGTCCAAAAAGTTTAAAAATGGTGACCTCCAGATCGCAGAAAACGGGGAAGACCACCAGAATCATGGCAAGACGGAATAAATGAAGCTATGAAGGCTAGAGGGGTGCGAGAGACGGCGTCAGCCATCTAAAAAACTCGTATATATATATATATATATATATATATATATATATATATATATATATATTGTGACCATATATCTCATCTTTAAACTGGTATAATTTCCATTTAAAAGTCAATTAGCCACGCGCAGCTGCGACTTTCTGTGCCATAGCGGCGCCCAGAAGAGGGAGGGGTTTGTTTAGCTAACTCACCCTTACGGTCGCGGTCTGTCGCTAAGGATTTCTAAGAAACTCGCTGTTTGAACATTTTCCCACATTTCCACTCAGATTAACTATAAGACGTCCTGACCGAATGCCGGAGAATTTAGTAAGGCGTAGGAAGCTCTAGCCAATCACACAACCTTTTTCAAAATTTTAACAAATCCTTCTAGAACTTTTGGATAAGAAGAGGGGAGAACACAGGCCTGGGGCAAGCTCGCTGGCGCCGGTCACAGGAGACGCTTTGGGCAGATGCGTTCGGGCGGGTGTTCGATAGGGAATCGGTCGGGCTGTTGCCCACGGAGATTAGTCGACTAGAGAGAGACGAGCGAATGCCCGAGTATCTTGTTTGGGACTATTACCCACAAAGTTTTGGGTTTGTTCTTAATTTGCTTTTTAGTAGAGTTTGTTTCGTTAGCCTTCGAACACTGCTATGCGCCGATGTAATTATTCTCTCTACCCGGTCGCACTAGTATTTCACGTTTTTCTTAACTACATGGCGTAATTTCGATTAAATCGGGAATATTATTAACCGATAAATATGACGCGGTCTGTCTCACAATTTGAAGTTGCGCTGTCGCGGCCTCGTTACGCCACGGCTGTCGAGTTGGAGAGCGGACGGCGACCAACGGCCTCCACCAGCAAAGGGATCCGACCAGCTAACGGGAGCGCCCTGACCCCACCCTCCGGACGAAGTGAATCTTCCAAGTGAAGCGCCGAGCCACGGCCTTCAGCAACGCTCCTCACGCAATATTAATAACAAAGACACTTGTTTGATTAAAATTGCAATAATTCTCAGGAAGCATTGGCCGCGCATTGGCCTCTTCCCAATTAATGTTCATCTTTATTTTTTAATTTGCTGTAATCTTAATTTATAAAATATTATTGTATTGATATTTTTACTTAGAATTAAGGGTGAGAGAAGGGAAAGTAGCACCGCTTAGCTCATGCATAGTCTGTTAGTAAACAATTTCAGTAATTTGGGTAATTCTATTCAATTTTTTTAATTATCTTTTCTTCTGATTTTGAAAAGTAGCTACGTCCATCCACCACCTCAATTTCAGGCTCTCATCGCCTCCTGAGCTAGCCGGCACCTTGACTCAGGTAAGAGGGGAACAAATTTACGTTAAATCTGGCTCACCCAACGTGTATATATATATATATATATATATATATATATATATATATATATATATATATATACACACTTTTTTAGACGTGTTTGAGAATTGGACCAAATTTTATTATATTTTTTTAATCATTTGACAATTTTTTTAAACATTCTTTCAGGGATCTCCTGTCATTAAAGAAGTCATTATACTTATTGTCATAAACCTAATACCCTTTGCCCTAACGATTTCTGTCATCAGGCGTTTAGACACAGGGGTAATATTTTATTTCGTTTGCTCTTGATGTCATCCACAGCTCGGCAAGTCACGCTTGAAAGCTGATTCTCTGATGTGACGAATTATATTAATTTTAGTGAATGCATTATTAGGGGCACCACCAGAACGCGGAATCGCCATATTTGCAACCCGCCGATCGGTTTCCCTAGCGCTTGCTGAACGATTAATCGCTTCTCACTTTTAGTTCTCAGAAGGCAAAGTGCATCCCTGTCGGTGTTTCAAAGGAAGGAGCAACAATGTAGTTAACGATCGATCCGGAGTAACACACATAGATGATCTCGAACTAGTCGAGAGAAAATCTCGAACACAGGTGAACATGGAAAAATCTTTGGAATTGTATATATCATGAAAACGGCATAAGAAGAAGCTGCCGATAAGGGGTTATAAGTGTTGTTTCCTCAAATTTAAGGGAATGAGTTTCAAAATTCGCAGTGCCCCAATAGGTCATGCATATGTTCTTGAAAACCGCTAAACAGTGCGGGTTCTTTCTAGAAATTAGAAGGAAAATCCAACCTGCTTTGCTTTTTTGGGGAGCCGGGAAAAGACGGGAGAAGTTGATCGTGGAATGCAATCGGTATATGTCCTTAGAACAAGGAAGGTAAGATCCTGAGACTGGTGAAAACTTACGACCATTACATCACCTGTAATTGAAAGGAAAGAGCAAGTAGCATATTCATCCGGAATTATTGTTCGCTGTACCACATGCAACGAAAATTAAGATTCACATAGTACACGGAATGCAACAGAATATTTTGAAGAAAATTATTCCCGCTACGTAAACAAATGTGGCAAATAACGTGGAAGACGAACTTCCTGCGTTTATTAATTCCATATACACATTATATGAAATAGTTTTGTACACGAACAAAGCATATCATGCAAAGGAGACTTTCTGGCAGACTGGAATCTTCTAAATTTATCAACTAGTTTGCCTACATATTTGTTTACATTGTTAGAAAAAATATGTAATGAGATGTTTGAATAAAATATTTTAGTGCAATAAATACGATATTTTAAAGGATTTAGTTACATTTTAGTTACTCTACATCAAGCAAATGAAATGGCGTACTCTATACACCGCGCGCCCATTTACGTGAGTATTGGTCGCGCGCCTACTTAATGGTTAATTAATTATTCTGTAGCAGTTCATGATTTAAAAGTGGCATGTACACTTTTGTACACCATTTCCTGTGCCCAAGAAACTAGACTTTCTTCCGTCCGTCAGTCAACACCCGACAGTCTATTATTTTCTTATACCTAAACTAAACTACTATTATATATACAGGGTGCAATTACGTTTCACTGTGAAGCAGGATTTCTTTGTGTAAGTATAAATAAAGCAAATTAACAAATTGTTGAAATATAATTTGCATTTGACCTATTAGTGAGGTAATGTGTGATTTGAAAGTAAAATGAAAATAATGTCAGAAAGAAACGGAAAAATTCTGACCTCGATCTCATTTCAGAAATATTGATATTCCATTATCAAACGATGCTGAACTAGGGAAACATTATTTACTTTTAAATGGGTTCTCTTAAAATTTTATTATTACATTGAGGCATAAATTAACAATGTAAATTACAATCATAAGATATCAATAATGTTTCAGCCTTTCAGTACATTTACTCAGCAATATCGTCCACATGTCCGTTTCAAACTGCATTGTAAGTGTTTTAGAGGCAAGACACAATTCAAATTAGCTATTTGTATATCTACTTCAATATTCTTACTAGGCGGTGTATACCAGTTATTTGATATGCCAAATTGTTGTACTGGGATATGAAAAAAAAGACAATTACAAGATCCTCACAACTGATATATGTATTACGAATACCTTAATTTTTTCGAGGCTGTAATTTTTTCAATTTTCTTTTTAATTATATGAAAACACTCTTGAATAAAATATAATTAATTCCAAATAGATTATCAAAGGACTTTCAACTTCGTGGATGAAACTGATCTCTGAAATTTTTTAAAAAAAATATTGTACATTTTGCACTTCTTGCCATTGAACGTCTCACATACTTTTTAACTCATTTTTGACGTTAAGTAAATATACAGCTAAATTAGCAGTATCTATCCATAAAATTCCCGATATTTATATTACACTTCGTAAACATTCCGTCTCTGTAATGCTAAGATGCGGATTAATGAATCCATAATAATGTGAAACATGATTTTAACTAGGCTTTAGCGTAACTTCAAAGGTAGTCACAAATGTTAACAAGTGTTTCAAACGCTAGTTATATTGTCATGGTAAATTTGAATTGTCTGTTCCTTTACCACCAAGCTACATTTCTGACTCTGCACCTCACCTCAACAGTAAAAACAAACATGCGTACAGAGAGACTGTTGATGGCCGGAATTAGTGCAACGCAAAGAGAAAATTTTAATTAAATACACCTGTCCAGTCAATGAAAGAGAATTACCAGGGATGTGTGATGTTTCGAAAAAACAACAAACGTCAAAAAATAATAAAACGACTAATAAAGGGCAAATGAAAAGTTGCACCCGTCAGGCAATGATTTATTTCTCAAAGCACTGGAATTAATTTAACAGTAAACGATATTTTCTCATTTAACACCAGTTTATTCTCTAGTGTAATAAATCCATCCCGTACTAAAAATAAATTACTATAATAATATTATTACTATATTATTATTATTATTATTATTATTGTTATTATTATTCTTATTATTATTATTATTATTATTATTATTATTATTATTATTATTGTTGTTGTTGTTGTTGTTGTTATAATGTCTTTCCTCTTTTATTAATTGCGAGGCTCAGACAATTAGACCTGCTCTTTCGCCTAATTATGTTAAATATTTACATTATTTTATATGACATACAGAAGATCTATATAGGGGGGAACATTAGTTTTGCTTCTTGGAAAGCAAACTGGAAACCATCCGGCGTACGTCTTTAGCGCAGGAGTAAACCCAGAAAACCTCAATCAAGATAGTGGATGAAGGTAGAGGGCATCGCACAAACCACAAAACCTAAAACTAAATATATTATGTAGAAAAACAATGATATTATACTAATGTAAAAATTAAGCAAAAACGTATACAATGGGAATAATTATTACAGTAATATTAAGTAATGACATAGTATAGCTGAAGATATAAGGTAACGTCATCAAATTGGTAATTTTAAAGAACAAACAAAATTACAATATTTTCAATTTAAATAGCAGTTTCATCAAATTAATGTTAATAAATACAACGCCAAGCGGAACAAAAATTGAGATTGCCGATGCCGCAGATAAAAAATACAATTTGTATGACAATAAATAATACTAAATTAACATTACAGTAATAAAGATATAAAAAATAACCGTAGGTTTCTTGGTAGTGTGAGTTCAAGTGAACAAGTCCAAAAATATTAAGTAAAAATTTAATTAAAAAATTGAATGATGAAAAAAGCTTTTAATGATCCTCCCACAAATCAATGCCTTTGTTTCGATGCTAATAATTACTTATTTTGAAGGTATGTGTTCTATATTATCAGTTTTTTAAATTGGAGATTGATTATTTGTTAACCTATAGGATCAGTTGGTTTTTTCTTTCTTTTCCAAGATAAGTGTACTTGGTCACCTTTTACTAACAAACTAAGGAAATATATAAAAAGAGTAATAGAAAAAACTAAAACTATTACATACTTATACGTCTAGATTGAACAGCTCTTGTCAATTATATGAAATATTGTAACATTAGAATCAGTGCAGGATAAGTTTGAGTTTTGTAAACCACATGGCCAAAATGTGAGACGTACTCGCCTTGGAAAATAATAGAGTTTGGAGTAGCTTCTTAAAAAATTGACAGAAAGACAGTTCTTCATATTCTTTGGGAGGTGGTTTCAAGCTTTCGTTACGCCTATAATAAATGACATTTAGTAATTATAATTAGGTTTTGGAATTTGTTATAACAATGATTTGTCAGGTCTGGGGAATACAAGAGGTCTGATCCGATTTATAATATACGAAAGAGTATTTACTATTTGTAGGAGGGTCTAGATTTTCTCATTCGCTGAGAATTTTCTTTCGTGCTAATTTAAACATTTTTCACATTAAGTAAATTTCACTAATTAGTAACAAAACATACCCACGTTTTTAGTTTATACTTTTCTCGATATGTTCAGAGTAAATTTTAACGCTTTCTATAGATACTTTAAATACTTTAAGTATCATTACACGAGTGATGTCAAACTCATTTTCCATGTAACCTTTACTGAAAGAAACGTTTTCAGGGAAAATGTATTGGAACCGATAAGGTCATACCACGTGATCACCTTTTGTATCTCTCGGTCGCAGAAGTTTCTCTCTAAGATTAAAACACGGGTGTGACAGCTGTCGATAAAGGGATACCGTCAAGCATTTCTAGTTACACAGAAGTTTCCGACAGTAGATTCTGCGGCTTTGGAGTAGAGCAAAGCAAAGTTCGGTGCAGACCTCGGTTTTTGTTTTCTACCGACAGCAACCGTGTCCCAACTAGTCACGCAGTCCATATCCCTATGAGGGTGGTGACAGCTGCCTGGAGCTCTGCGCTTTGAAAATGTTATCCGGGCAGAGACACAAGACAGAGGGCCTTGGAGAAAAAAGGATGACGCAACCCCACGCAGCATCGGACGTATCTTCTTTGAAATGCACCTTTCTAATTATTGTCAACCCTCGTCATTGTCAAACGAAATCTTAAAGCTGACCGCTTTGAGTGATAACATGAAATGATGTTTCTCATAAACATCATTGAAAGAAAATATTTTAAGTGAGATATAAGCTCTCCGCACCTCATTTCTTTCAGAATTTTTTTTTTAGCTAACGGAGTAATAAGTACTTAATTACATAATTAATATTAATGAAAATAAATCATATTAAATAATTAAAATATTCGATAAAATCTGTATTTGTCTATTATAATTCACCTTATTGAATTATAATAGACGTCATTTAAGGACTGTTTCTTCTGCTATTATATATTTAAACAACTTGATAATTATGTTCGTTTGCAACTTAGAATACCTAATGTCTCGTTTTTGGCTCAAAGTTACACACCTTCGGTGTGCATACTTATGCATCAGTAAATTGCAATAGTTGATGAACTTGGTAAAGAGGTTTTAAGAGAAACATACTCAAAAAATTCACATTAAGTACATTTACAATATTTTAAATCATTGTGAAATGACTTTAAAAAATAAAATAGACGCGCAAATTTAAATTACAATCTTTTCTACTGCATGAGTGTTTTTGTGCTATTGGAGACTATACTCACTCCCGTCCAATATATTGCGACACGCTAGCCTCTCGGTAGCAGTATAGCTCCGAAGAAGGCTACAGCAAGATAGCCGAAACGCCAGCTCCATCGACCATGACGCGGCTAATCCCGGACAGCCAAGAATTCGACTATACTCACCATTAAGAAGAGTACAGACTACGTATACTGATTATCAAAGACGGAAAGTCAATTTTATTTTGTAATAATTATATTAATCCATTGACACTAATCCCTTTGGCATTGCACAACCGTAAAGATGAAGTAAGCCTGCAACGAGCATTGTAATCAGCTTCTGCGTCAATATCTCGGGCGGGTTTTCCTTCGGTTTTCCTTCGGTTTTCTTAATCCTAAGCGCTTGCTAAGGAGGCCTCTTGGTCTGCTTGCGATCACAAAACACAGCTTTTCTCCCTCTCAACTGGCACAAAGTTTCTCCCGATGTTAACGTTGTGTTATCCACCTAAACAAGACACAACTGACGTCATGCGACAGCAAGGCTCCATAAAGGAGTTCGCCCACCATTCAATATTTGCTATTTATGTGTTGCGTTATGATACTGGCACTTTTTTAATATTCATATCGGTAAGAACCGTTGTACGGTAGAATTACTATAATATGTTATTGTAGTATTCAGTGAAGTTTTTCTTAAAATATATAATTTATTGCAGTGTTATACGATAATATTTTATTTGCTGTCCTTGAGCAGCGTGCGTGCTTACTTTTTGGAAAATCATTTTTGCTGCAGCAAGCTACTAGTCTTGCTCTAAAGATTTTTAAAGATTATCTTGCTTAAGGACTTGGCCAATAAGATTCGCTTTGAGCTTTTGTAATTAATACTCTTCTTTTCTCCACCAATTGTAGAGAATAATCATCTCGTTACTCTTCTTGTTTTATAGCAAGCTCTGGTATGTCTCCTTGAGAACATTTCTGCTGCCTGAAATGATTTTTTTCTTTCTCTATCCCTCAGGTTTCACATCCATAAGTCAAGATACTCCATAAAAATAATTTTGATTTTTTAAGGATATGCTAATTTAATACCAGGTTGTTTTTGCTATGGAAAACGTACGTAGCAAGTGCCAATCGACATAATCAATGTAGGCAATATCACAAACGTGATATTTGTGCCAGTTAAGTAATCTCAGAGTTGGCATTGCCGCTTTTTTTGCAGCCATCCTGACTGGGAGGTCGTAATATTGGAGTCACGACTCTGGTGGATTTGCGACACTAGCTATTCGTAGTCAAATTCTGGTATCCGGCAGCTCTGGTTGGTATTTTTGCGAGGTTTCTCCGATCATTGTGGTGTGAATGTCAGGGCGGTAATAACGAGCCGCGGACAGTACGCGATCTTTCCTTCTTCTCTCGTGCCCAATCTTCTCTCTTCACTTACACACAATTACAGTTATATCCACAACACAACCACACACGAGATTTGTCAAATGCATAGAGTCTGGTGCGGTCTTGGCTTTTCCCTGACGGGGTAAATCTAGAGACGAAACTACCATCCCTCGGGGCAGAAACATCCGATGGAAACCTTTCACTGCACTAACTGGACTAATGACTACAAAGTTGACGTGCCCGGGAAACATCAATCAATCAAACCAACGAACACACTAACAAAGAGAGCGGGAGTTGAACTCTGGAACGTGCCACTGGTTCTGAGCTCCCTCCGTTCCCCCTCTCTGTTCTGTCTGGCGTGGAGGGGGTGAGATCGCCTTCTCTGGCCACCGCTGACAGAAGCCGCGATGTCGATACCGGAGCCCGGGCGCCCCGGCCCCCGCATATGCCCCAGCGTCGCGGCAGGCGTGTATAATTAGAGCGTCGATTTCTCTCCACCCGCGTAATTACTGGTGCATGCGACGGCGGCTGGGGCAGTAGAGATGAAGGGGTGGCGACGAGAATGAGGACGGCCTGTGCAGAGATTTCTCGCGAGGCCTGACACGACTAGGCTCTAGTGAGACTGCGGTGGGGTACCTCATGAATTGATAGTGTGGGATCAAAACTCATTCGCAACGAATAGAGTTGGATTCGCAATTTTTCTCAGGATGTATATATATAATATTTTTATTTTAATTAATCGCTAAAAGAACTTTACATTATTTACAATCAGAAGATTCACCATTTTCCCTTCCAATATCTCATATTCATTTATAGTAAGAGTAATAAAATATATAAAAAATTAAAAAATATAAACTCTACTTCCAAACATCAAAACTAATTTGAAGTTTAGTCTACAAGTAGTACGGAACTAATGTGCTTTAAACGATTAAGTGACTACATTATTTATTACAACTTTGGTCATTATCAGAATATCAAATGTCCCTTAAAGACAAAAGAAGAATCACTTAAATGATTTCTCCTACAGGCAGGGATAGTATTCAAGCTATTGTGATATTGTCGGCTACCGTTGTTACTCGAAGCTAGGACTTCCAGGCTGCAGAAGCACTAGCAATGCTGGCTTCGAGCTGACTCAGTGGGATGTTTCCAAATACCACTACCCATTTCCCGTATATTTGTGCATCAATTTCGCCTTCAAAAAAGTCGTGGTTTTGCCCTTTGATTATTGGATTTTACTTACATAAAACGCGGATAATCGTGATCGGAAATAGGTCTCGCCATGAAAACTGCATGACCTTGCCCCACGTCGAGAATATAGGAAAATATCTTTACTTAACGTATTTTCCATTCGTTCGCGCACGACCCTGCGCAGTGGCGCCGGTTGCCCCCCATTTGATTTCCGTTTCGACGTAGCCGATATTCATCTTTCAGGGGAAACGATTTGTCGGCTCCACCTGGGGTGGAGTACCTGTCCTAGCTGGTAGCCTCTGGCTGGGGCGATGCCCTCTTCAGGTGCTCTAACACCATCGTGTGCGAAGTCGAAAAGTCGAAGGCTGCCCACGTTTCTGCTCTATATTCAGTTTCCAGTCAGCGGTTAACAACGCCCCTCAGTGGTTAAGGATATGCCTAAAAGGCCGAGGTGCAGTCCATGGGGTCCACCGTCCGTCGCTTCAACACCGCCTTTCTCATCCTCTTCGCTGCCGCGCAGATCCTGCTCTCTACCGCATCGCTTCCCAGCCGCTCCCCCTTCTCGCTTTTCCCCACCTCCCCCCGCCCACTATTCCACGGTTTCCATATTTTCACCGTCTTCGTATACACCCTGTGTTGTTTTTACACTCCCCTCTGCCTCCGAAAGTCATCAACACGACCATTCCATTGCCCGCAACCCCTCTTCGACCTCACCCCTTCCTCGCCTTCGCAGCACGTGGGCGTCTCCCCCTCCGTTCCTCACTCCCACGGCTCCAGCGCCAGCCACCCCCTTTCCCTCTCCCTCCGTCTCCCCACCCGCCCACACTCGCACTCGTGCTTCACCGCCCGCTCGCTTCCCTATGCCCATACGCCAGGCTGCCCACGCTTCTCAGCCGGCCCGCTTCTTCCACGTCCTCATCCCCACATCTCCACCGACATGATCGGGGCTCAGTGCATCAACTGATGCCACTGCAGGGCCTCTGTCATGTCCTAGGTTCGAGTCCCGACAGTGACAAGATTTTCGACAATAGCTTCTCAGCTATGCTGAATTCAATTGCTGTCTGGAGGAGAATTCTAGTGGCCGGTTGCTCTGATCGGTAATTTTCCTTGGTTTCTCCAATCAACACTAGGCGAATGCCGGAGCAGTACCCTGACAAACGGGCCACAGACCGCGCGCTTCCTTGTTCTATCCTCACTCCTCACACACTAACACTAACATGCACTACACTACCACACATGCTGGGAGACCGGTCGGGAGCTTGGAGCTTGTCTCGGCTGGGGCGGTACCCCGCTGGTAGATGACCTCAGTAGTTGACTCGCCCGGAATCACTAACAATCAACCAACCAACCAGCCAACCATCCATCGACATGCTGCCCTCCCATTTCCGTGGCCTCCCCCACCCCCGATGCCCTGGAATGCCCCGCCATCCCCCGTCTCCCGCTTCCGTCATGACCCAACTTTCCGCTGCCCCGCTCTCTCACCGTCCTCGCTTTCCCACCACCACGGCTTCTCCACCCCTCCTACCGCCACCTCCCTATGCCCTCGCCTCCCCCACGTTCTCACTCTCACCGCAGTCCCGTTGCCTCCTTCCTCGACCTCCCCATCCTCGTTTCACGCCGCCTCCCTTCACCGTCTCTGCTTTCTGTCACTCTTCCCCGCTGTCGCGACTGCCATGCCGTTTCCCCTCCCCGCTGCCTTTTTCTTCCTGTCGCATCTACATCGTTCGTCGGCATGGCCGTTGCTTCCCCGAGCGCCATCGCCTCCACCCCCGCTGCTTTCCGTCTTGACGGCGGCCGCCCCGCCCCCGCCCCCACCCCGCCACGCCCTCCTCTCCCCCGCCAAGCCGCCCTAATGGCGCGGGCTGCGGGCTTGATGGATGCGGCCTGTCCTAATGAGGGAGGTTTTGCCGCTGTCTCGCGTTATTATGAACGGCGCGGGGCCGCGAGGGGCGGAGCGGGGTGGAACGGGGCGGGAAGGCTTGCGCTGCGGCCAGGCGGCGCGAGCGGAGCGGGGCGTGGCAGAGGGGGCGGGGCTGTAGCGGGGCGGGGGCGCAGGTGCCCTTCGCGGCCGCCTAAATTTAAAACGCCCCGCCCTCGCAACACCGCCCCCGCCCCGCGCAGCGCTTGAGGTCGCGGTAAGCGCCTCTCGGCTTCAGCCGCCTGTCCAATTATTTGGCTAGACGACAATGCGCGAGCGGCGCGCCAAAAATGGGCGTGCGCCACCGGAATATCTGTCGCGCGCCGCCCGGGCCTCGGCCTTAGCGCGGGAACACCGCCTTCGCTTGCAGCATTCGAATGGGCAGCCATCAAAATGGGCGACAAATGAAGCACACGTGTGAGTATTTCGTGTTTCCATGTAAGTCTATGACGTTTGTCGTTAGTCTCTTGAGTAAATTCATTTTATAGCCAAGGGCGTCTTTCCCCTCCAACTATCTCTCTTAGTGGGGCACTGCCCCAACCGGAAGAAGCTGGTCTCCCGACATGTGTGTTAGTGCAGTGGATGTAAGTGTAAATGTAAGAGCAGAGGACAAGGATAAGGAAGGGAAAGTATTGGGAGACTCGTGGCCCGTTTTTGAAGATACTGCTCCAGCATTCACCTCGTATTGACCAAAGAAAAAAATTTAAACTACCAATTAGAGAACCCGGCTGCTAGAATTGTCCTTTAAATAGGAAGAACAAAATATTTAGTAGCCTCTGATCATGTGAGATGTGTCAATTTGCTTTGTTAAATTACAAGAAAGACTAGAAAAATATAAAAGAATTAAAAACCAGTTTCCATTTGGAACTAATCGCAAATATTTATTTATGTCAAACCGCAAATTCTCATGCCTTTTTTTATAATTTATTTATTGCGTGTTTGGAAATTACACAGTACAGTATAGTATATACTGCAACGAGCGTAGAATGATGGCTATTATTCACGAGTGGATGTTTCCGACGCGAGCGACGTAGGAGGGAGTGTCGGAATTTCCATGAGTGAATAATAGCCATTCTACGCAAGTAGAAGACTATACTTTCTCTACGACTTTGATACTGAAGTTTTAAAAATACTAAATGAAAACATGTGAAAAGATTTTTTTTTTGAAATAATGTTACATTCATTCTACTTTTAACTTCATTAATTAAATATTTTATAACATTAACGTCAAACAAGTAAACAAAACAAGTATTACTAATATAAATAGTATAGATTTACTTTTTGGAAAAATTAATTGTAAAATTAGAACAATTGTTTATATTTATTATGGAGGGAGTTGACTCTTGATTTGAGTCGATTTGATTTAAAATAGATTTACTAGCAGAAGAAGATTTTTTTTTTTTTTTTTTTTTTTCGTTATTTAAGGTCGCATCAACATCTAAGGTCATTAGCGACCACTATTACTGTAGATTCAACTGTAGGGGAAACTGTAGGAAGAACACTTATGGATAACACAGACACACACAAACATCCATGCCCGAGGCGGGATTCGAACCCGCGACCCTTCGGCCCGAGATCACTACGACACTACTGCCTTAGCGATCTCGGCCACCGGGCCGGCTAAGATGTTTTTTGTACACTGGAATCCATAATTATAAATCAATGTGAGCGTTTTAACCTTACAAAGTGGCCACAATTATGTGAACTCCCCCATACGTCACATACAGTTTTTGACTAAATAAATAAATTAAAAAAATAAAAAAACTCGCATACTGTTTCGTGGTTCACCTGTCTTACGATAGTTGCGGAAGAGCACGCAGCGCCTCTGTAGGCGACTGCGAGAACCCTAAGTCGGTGTGTAATGAACTAGGACGAAGGCGATTGGTCGACGTGTGTGACAATAATATTCTCGCACGGCTTGTGGAATTGGCATGATTACTGCATCCGATAACATGGAGAAATGAATACATTCTGAGCACATGAAACATATTACTATTTCATGTGCTTTTGCTGGCTTACATTGTAACTTATACTAAATTTAACACTAAACTTCAAACTAAACTAACTGACTAGTGGTGTAGGAAACTACAAGTGCCTCTCCTATGAACAATTAGTAGAGAAAATGTTCAAGAACGCTTTGAAAGGAAATCTATTCTTAATTCTAGTAGGAAACACGAGATTTGGTCGGAATGAGTTTGCAATATGAAAACATTAGTTTGCCGACGTTTCGCAATCATTTGATTTCATCGTCGGGGCTGGTGTAAACATATAAAGACAACACTAAAATATATACCCTTTATATAGTTTTTGTTCGTACTGTCGGTGAACTATTTACTGTAGTATTTTTTTGTATACAATAAACTAAATACAGTAAGTAATTGACCGAAAGCATGTACAAACAATTTATACAATGTAATATAATTTGTGTTTTCACATACATCATGTAATTACATAATTTGTAGTTCAATATCAAGTTGTTATAATTCACATTATGAAGAATTCCTGTAAAGTATCCGTACTTCCTCAGTTTTAAGTTTCTCCTTGTTATGGTTGCTTTAAATAAACGCTTACTTGATCGGATGCAGATGTTTTTGAGTAGCTACAGCACGAGGTGCTGATTGTGCAACTGCATTGTAGTGGAGTCGATAATTTTAATTTCTTATGATGCCTTCGCCGGAGTTGGCCGTTGCGCGGGATGGACCCTGGCACTGTAACCACTCCACGTGGAGTTCTGTTGGAATCCGGCCAAAATGTTGTTGAGAGGATGTAACTATCTATGTATCTTTTAGTAAGGTGTGTACATTTTATGATCATTATTGTATATTGTGCAATTAAGATGTATAAGGGTATATTTATAGTGATGTTTTTATGTTTTTGCACCAGCTCTGAGGATGGAATAAAAATACTCCGAAACGTCGGCAAAATAACGTGGATACTTCAAACTCACTCCGGGGAAATCCCGTGATCTACATTTCCTAAATATATGAAGTTAATAGCATATAAAGTGGAATGAAAAGCAATTAACAAGGGTATATACTAATTATTGTTCAATTTGTGCTTCGTTCGCTCTTTACAGCTTGAGATGCGTAATAGAAGGGAAATACCTCAATTAAATTGAATGTCTATCTTGTGACTGGTCATGAATCAGTTTTCAGAAACCTAAAGCAATTATTTAGTAGTACCTTTTAGTGAACATTTAGTTTTACGTATTCCGGTGCATTGGTGAGATGTACAATGCACATAATTTGTAAAGCATTCAGTTTAGGGCAGACTTGTCACACCTAGGACCCTCCTATGGGCATGGTCAACTTCCCCGACTCCGCTGTCTTTTCCCCTCCAAATATGTGAAGATATGTACACGCGAAAGGTGAAGAGGTGCGACGGGAGAAATAGTAGCTTCATACGAAAAAGTGTTAGCCCGATTTGTTCTCATCAAACAGCAAAGACTTACGTTGATATTCTTTACCATTTGCTTTAGGATTTCTACTTTTTTATTATGTAGTGTGATCGGAATATATTTCAACGGCCAATTCTTTCCTTCTTTTCAGTTGGTTTTAGTTTCTTTTAATCGTTCAGTTATTTGTTGAATATAGCAATAATATGAAAAAAAATGAATAAATCCCGCTTACTGGCAAAGAGCTACGAGCATGTCTATGTACGAGTCGCAAGGCCTCGGAAAATGAGTCGTTGCCTGGGGAAGGCCAGGGCGCGGTTAGAGCCAATGCTGGCCGTGACACCTTGCAACCCACTGTTGGTGTGTTGCTGAATAGGGGGGCACACACCGGGATACCCGAAACTGTCACAGACAATGAAAGCAGCAATCAAAAACTAGCCGCACCTATGACTGTGTTTCTCGGACATTATTCAAGACCCCCCAAGCAGACCTGCCACGACGGAGGATACAATGGACAGCTAACATGAACGAAAGCTTTGTCAGAATTTATATCCATATCACCCGTTGCGGAACAAATTGTTTAGGTTACCAGCTGTAACTTTATGCCTTAACTTGGCAAGACGAGAAATACTTAAGGGAATACATGTTTTCTTATCTGACAGTTTGTTTAGAATCTTTAAATACAACTGCCAGCAGTTGTGCATAAATCTAACTGCCAGCAGTTGAATCTAAATTTGTGACATAAATGTTACATCCCTAAATACGGTTAAATGGTAACATTTAAGTTTTCTTACAAATATATTTCTTACATTTCTTTTTGTCCTTCCATGTTTTAAAGCTTATTTTAAATGTGCAAGATTAATAATTAGGTAGTCATGCTTTGATTGATATCTGTTTGACTTCTGCTTATATATCAGTAAACATTGCATGATTAAATAATAATATTGTGGCAGTTATATTATTGTATTGTTTTTGTTTGCTTAATTTTTGTTAATAACTACCATGGGGTCATACCCATTTCCAGTTCAAGTAAATTTAATTATCTCTAACATTTTACTCTTAGTTCATGTACTTTCACCAACGTTGCCTGACATTCGTAGTGGCAGGGGTGGAGTCAGCGTGGAAATTAGAGCAGAGACGAAGACAGAGAATGGACGGGGCTGGCGGCGGGGAGGGTGGTCGGGGAGACGGAAGGGGGTTGGGGATTGAAGGACGGGGCGTAGTGGTACCTCCTCCCCGCCTCTTATCACACGCAAGTCTGAGTGCGTAAGTGCGGAGTGCGTAACTCGGTCTGAGTGCGTAAGTAAATAAGACGTCAAGGAGGTTGCGCGGGGCGAAAGTGCTTCAGTGCATCCTCTGTTTGCATGCCACATTGTAAACACGCTCTTACAGTATGTATGTTCATCGCGAACAAGCGAGTGGGGGAGAGGGAGCGGCGGCTGCCGGCCAAATCCCATTTGGAGCACCCAGGCGGAGTGCATTAGTGCAATTTTACAATTAACATGATAATTGTTACTGTTGTTGAGTAATGCGGTACATCAGAGAGAAAATTCGCTTGTGATTGACTTACCTAAATTAAATGTGGGCCGAAATCAATGGAAAGTAATCTATTAGGTTATCGTTAAATCATTATTCTGAAACGGCGAGATTAATAAGTCTCGCTCATTTATTTATTGGAACATTAGCTTAATTATCGGAAATAATCTAATATGATTTCGTAGTGTGTAAAATTTTCAATAGTTTTCAGCTTGTAAATTATTATTGTAACTGAGAGGTAACTGTAGCTATAAAAAAGCTCTCAGAGAAAAAGAAACAAAGGTGGATGTCTAAATAATTACATATTCGTTACATGCTGCATTACAATTTCGAACATAATTATTCTACATTCCTGTTTTTGCGTTATAGTGATACATAATAAACATTAAAAAAATAATATACCCATTTCATATCTGAGAGAGAGACAGAGAGAGACAGGGAGAGCCAGAGAGCCAGAGTCAGACAGAGAGAGACAGACAGAACGAGATAGACAGAAAGTTTATTCTCTCTCGGTTCCATCGGTGGTTTGTTATTCTTCGTGAGGAAATGATGTGATACTAGAATGCAGTAGAAAGTAATAATGCAGTAGAAAGTAATATCGAACGTATTTTCTCGCACTATTTCTAACGGTTGCAATTTTTTGATCATTCAGATTCTACAACGGAAATCTGATCTGCCCATTTGAAAGGTCTTCTGCGCGGCGCGAAGAAAGGATTAAAGAAAGAACTTGGAGCTATTTTGATAAAATCTTTATAGTCAATTACTTTTACTTCAAGCAACAATTGCACTTTAACTACACATATTTTCAAAAATTGTACCTTACCTTATTGATAGATCTAATCTTTTAGAACATATTTCATTATGAAAAATACCTTTATTATCAAAATCGTCTGGCAATGTTAATTATTTGCCATTTTCGGAAATATAGAAAGTACTCAGAAAACATGATTGTGACAATATTACCAGCATATTTTGCACTATTCAAAAAATTAACAAATTAGGAGCCGTTTTATACAAATATAATTTTTTAATTGCCTATATTTCTTGCACAATTGCGTGAAAATTATTCACATTAAGAAACATTATAAATGACCTGAGTTCCGATCCTCTCTTTGGATAACAGATTTCACTGAAGTAAAAATATGTTTTTTCTTATTTTTGTAGAAAGGGGACAAGAAAAAGATTCACCTTTTGCATTTTTTTTAAATTCTGAGAGATCAAAAAAATGAGATTTGAACAATTTTTTGCGTCCATTCCTACATTCGAGGAATAACATTAATCCAAAAGTTTGGAGCCACTTCGATGGAGAGACGGTCGGGCAGACGCTTAGATGAAGGCATTGTCGTAAAATAATTTTTCGGTATCAGGGACCCACGATCTTGACTACACGAAGGGTTAGAGGAAGTCATTTACTACATATAGGAACAGCATTTATTCACTTTTTCTTTATCAGGACCCAACAATTTCAATTTTTCTAGCTTTATATATATCTCCACATGCCATTATATCATTATAGTATTTTCACGGTTGGTTGGTTGGTAGTGATTCCGGGCGCGTCAACCGCTGATGTCATTCGTCTCGTAAGTGTAGTGTATATTTTTCCTCGAGTGGTGGCGGTGATCTTCCTGCGCTAGATGGCGTGATCCGGCGCCCATTTACCGTGTGTGTAAGGGGTTAGGATAGGACAAGGAAGTGGAAGTAAAGATCGCGCGCGTTCCGTGGCCCGTTTGTTAGGGTACTGCTCCGGCATTCACCTGGTTTTGATCGGAGAAACCACGGAAAACTACCGATCAGTGCAGTTGGTCGCTAGAATTCTCCCCCAGACAGCGACTGAATTCGACCTAGTTGACTGCTAGTGTCGAAAATCTTGCCTCTGTCGGGACACGAACCTAGGACATCCCGGTCACAGGCACTGCAGTGACATCAGGGGATGCACTGAGCCACCTCTCCGCTAAAACTTTCATTTTTCTTATTTGAAGTATATTCATCTCACAAGGTCAGTGTGCCTTATCGGCAACTTGGTTCGCTGGTCAGGCTTTCGCCTTGCTTCAGCTCGAACACGGGCTGGCGCTGGAAAGCTGCCTTAAGCCGCAGTCGTGTGCCCGCCCCATTGTCCCGGGACGGCTAGGAATGGATATTGGGCCGGGAATTGGGGTGAATACCAGAATTCGAAAGGTTAGAACGTGGTAGAATGTAGGTATTGTATTGGCTTAAAGGCCTTTGGCCTAGCCACTTAGCATCAAGTTTTCTAATTTGTATGTAATAATTACCTATTAAATAAGTAAATAAAATACTTTCATTTTATTACGTGAGTTCGTAGTAGGTAAGAAAAAGTGAACCCCCAATATTTAAATGTATACAACTTAGGTAATGGGTTCGTTATCTATTACACATGTCATTTATTTATTATTATTCATTTATTAATATGTCATTTTCTAATAAAGTTTATTAGTAAATTCGAAACAAAACAGATGACAATTTTCTCTAATTTCGCTACTTTGAGAAAAGAAAGCACATTTTTTCTAGTAGTAGGGGATGTGTGGTGGTACGGATATTTCCGTTCTCACAAATAGAAATATCTGGCGTAATTTTACCATAATCATTTATTTCGCATCAATTTTTTTCGGTCGCATTGTGATTATCTTCAGTTCTAGCCGTGCTAGCTTTTTCAGGAACTAGCTGGCATTGCTAAGGAAATAGAAGTTTGAGAAAGACACAAGCTAGCAAATTAATACTGGAGACCGTTACCAATAATTTGAAAAAGTATGTGCTAATGCAGTACCGTCTCCTTTGACGGGGTGGCCCTCGCAAGCCGCCCGGCCCGCCGCCGCCGCTTCCGCCCATCCCTCGGCGTCTGAGCTCCAGCTCGCTCGCTGCCCCGCGCTCTCCCGCGCCTCTTTGTGTAATAGATAACGAACCCATTACCAGCGCGGCGCGTACGTTGCAAAGCCGTCGCTACGGCCCGGTTATCTTGCCGTTGTTTCCGAAGGTTTAGAGTACATTATCTTTAAGCTTAGTGGCAGTATATTTCAGGATGTGGTTCCCTCGTGCTGCTTTTGAAAGCTGGAAAAGGGGTTATTTTATGCATTCTGGGCAGCTGTGTTTTTATGAGCCCCAGATTTTCGCGGTTTTCTGTGTGGTCGCAGGAGCTCGGGATCAGGTAATACAAATATACCTCCGACGTTAATATTGCCTTGAAATCAAGAACGTGAAATGAATAGTTCCGTGATAAATTCACAAAAAATGTGAATGATCTTGATTATATAAACAAGATAGAAGCCATAGAAAAATGAAATCACCTAATTTCGCGAAGTCTGAACGTAATATTGCAATGTTTTCCTAGAATAGGGCTGTCAATCACAGCAATTTTTCTTCACGTCTCCCCGTGGGGGTGCTATTGTCATGAGTATAATAAATAAAACTGTTAATAAAAATCTCTTAATAGGTTATATAATGAGAAACATTAAAATTTTAAAAGCAACCATTAGTGGAAATTAACAGGTTAAGATAAAGTTCTTATTTAATTTTCTTCTGCTAACAAAATAAAAACATAAAGTGCGTACCATATAAAATAAAAATACAAAATAAAATTTAGAAATTCAAATAAACAAAAGAACCTATTTGAGATAAATAAAATGTTTAATATAATACTAAATATAAGAAATGAAAGAAATATTGAAAATAAATAAACCAAGAAAATCTTGGAATAAATCAGAAATGAAAACAGCAGCTCGCAGGGAACAGAGAAAACGTGTGAACTGTAGAATGGTAGGCATTTCTACCAATCTTGCCACGTCGCCCCAGCGAGAGCAACATTCTTCCAGTCCGCGTTAAGTTGTGCTGGTGAAGGACGAAGGATCTCAACTGTCGAGGAAAGTAGTGCTGGCACCCGCTAGGGTCGCCATGGCAGACAAAAATATATGTATAGTTCCATTTGAAAGACACGAAGTTGCCACATTATCTCTTAAAATAAAAGCGATAAGAGAGTTTTTGCACACTCGAACGTTGAAGCAAAATGTTCTTCGCATGTGCAGTTTTACGTTTCGCACCACTTAAGTTCATCTGCACATGCGCAGAAGATTGATGCCGCTGACCGGTATGGCGAGCACAAACTCTGTAAAATCGAAACGAATACATTGAGCAATTAGCCCCATCCCCTCATGCACTTTCGTCAACACTGCATTGCAATTACTTCAACCGTTCAAAAATTACAGGTGGTGCTAAATTTACGTGACTTATTCTATATAATACATATCTCTTTATGAAATGAACCAATACGTTGTCGGGCGCAATGCACAGCTTGCTCATGAACTTTGCTCTTCCCGCTTCCGTTTCTGGGAACCTGTCCTGTGGCCTGGGGCCGAACCGCGTGTGGTGTCGACTGATGGCGCTTTCCTAGAACAGCCTGTCGCAGCACGGGACTCTTTCGACCCCAAAACACCAAAATGGAGAAGGTTTGGTACGCTTAGGCTTCTTGCTTACTGATTCATGAGGAGAGCAACAAGTACGTGCATGTCTTGATTGGGAAGCGTGACAGTGCTGTTACCATTCTGCTTCACAGAACAAGAATTTATTTTTATTTTTGCTCGAAATATTATACAAAGTGTCCCACCAACTACCGGCCACCCCCATAACTTCTAAACAATTCATGATATCGAAATGCAGTTTTCGCTCAACAATGCAGAATCATGGGGCAAGTGATAGGCGGTACAGATATTGTTCGTAATATTTTTAGTTTTTGAGACATTACATCATCTATGAATATTTAAATGGAACCGTGTATTTTTCTCACCAGTAATGGTTAGATCATAAAAAGAGTTCTGCTATGATGTATCTCATGTTAATATTTTGATAGAAATTTGAGTACAAAAATTGACTTTTTGACATGTGATTTTAATTTAAACAGGCAAAGGTTCCTGTAGCAGCCCATGCAAGTGTTGTCTTTGGGCGAGGTGTCCTTGGCGGTGCTGAGGCGGCGCCGAGAAACGAAGGCCACCTTCCCCAAAGGCGACGGTTGCAAGGGCTACTAAAGGACATTTTGCCGGTTTAATTCAAAATCACATGTCAGAAAGTATTATTTTATATTCAAGCTACTGTCAAATCATTAAGAAATGTTACATCATTGTATTCCTCTTTTTATCATCTACCCTTTGGTAGTGAAAAAAATATACAGTTTCATTAAAAACATCAAATATAATTAAATATCTCGGAAACTAAAACCACTACGAGCAATATCTTTACGGCATATTACTTGTCCCATGATTCCGCATGATTGAGCGAAAACTGCACTTCGATATCGCGAACCGTTTAGAAGATATGAGGGTGCCCCACAGTTGGTGGGAAACCCGGTGTACTTGTTACATTCCGGAGACGGTCCTTTAGCCTCGTTTTGCACCCAGATGCTCCACCCAGGCATCTTTGAAACCTGCCTCAGGCACGAAACTCTTTGATACCTTTCGAGCATGCTCACCTCCAGAACGAACAAGAAATGAAATATCTCATCAGATTTCACTTCACTACAATGACTTATCTTTCCTGAAATGTTAAAATTATCTGAGATGTCAGTGTCATATGTGTAGAGTGCACGAATAGATGATACGGAAGATATAAAACTTGGTCATTTTATGCAAATATTTCACAATAAGATCGGGACAGGCATGACAGACACCAATGCAATTGCTACAGTTACGACATTTTTGCAACACGTTATTGCTTTATAACATTAAAATTTTGCAACTAAAACAATTATTTTGAAACTAAGCTACCCCCTGAAGCCCCGACTCTCACGACCGTGAGGGTTTGGCCTTTCCAAGTTCTGTTGAGATTAGTGTGTGTGTGTGATAGCAAAGACCGACGCACAACGAGCTTGAGTGTTTTGGGAATGGTAGTAGTTGCTTATTTATTTTTTACGTCAAAAACTATGTAACGAGCTCCGGGGACAAGTTAATCCTGTGCACGTTTTTATAATTCTGTGATCTCTACCCTAAGCTCTATACTACTTGAATTTTGAATACAGAAAGAAAATGAGCGTTTTTTGCAAGGATTGTTAACAAAATATTCGCTGCGATGTAAAAAAATATATTTTAAAGGGTAAATAGCTATAGATTTAGGCTCTTATCGCTCATCATTACCTTCGTGAAGGAATTATACTTCCTGCCGCGACAACCTGGAGAATGATTTTTTTTCCTAGGGCTTTTATCCGGCCGACAGCTGGTTGCCCTTTAAGTCCCGAAGGGACGCATATTCGACCATACATTAGACCAACACACTTGCGGGCTCCTATGATCTGGGATCAGCAGAACGCGAGGCCCTCCGCGACAACACACACACACACACACACAAAGTCAAGGGACAAACAGCCATGCCCAAGGCGGGACTCGAACCCGCGACCCTTCGGACCGAAGCGCTGAGTCGGTACTCGCTCTTAGCCACCTCGGCCATACCTGTAGAATGATAATTTGAATAAAGATATTTCCCCCCGAATTCCAGAAGACGTGCACACACAATGAAGTTACATTACACCGCTACATCGCATTTTCATCGCACTTACAGATCACAGGGTCGATTTGTTTTCGAATTCAAATTACGTGTGGTTGTGACAGTAAAACTTGTGCTTTTGTTTTTTTCATTTATTCATGTATAACGCAAATTACAGACAATTGCTTCGATAAAGTTTTATAGCTAACGTACTAAAAAAGTCTTTTACGTTAAAATTTTGGTGTTTACAATTTTTGTCAGTAATATAGGATAGTGTATTTGCTATCCAGATAGTGAAGGTTCGCCATTAAGTGCTCTAGAACTGTAAAGTACGTAGAAACATCTGAATATTTTTTGATAGTTGTTCGTAAATATTTGTGGCAGTGGAATGTTTATTTATCTTTTTCACGAAACAAAAATTGTTTTAAAAATTTTCACAAAACAAGAAAGACTCAAAAATTCGAGACATATTCCACATTGAAAATAATACCCTCACATGCCACGTTAAAAAACAAGTACAAGTACTGATTCGTCCAAAAGAATCAATCAAATCAATCAAAAAATTTACTTGTTTAGTGAAAAAGTGACAAAGAGGTTAATCATTAGTATCACTGTCCAGCAGGTCGATTGAAGCATCTTCGATTTTTAGAAAGGGCACACTTGTAATCATACTGTGTGGTCTTTCGAAATACACTCCATAGTAAACTTTACGTCGCTGCTTTCTTGAAATTGTTATGCGTCAATTTGCACGGCGAACCAGTTCTGCTTCGAAAGGATTCGGCAGATTCCCGAAAGGCACTAAAAATTCAGAAATACTTTTCTCTCCTTCACTGGGAAACTCGCGCTATTTTGGGCAAGAATGTACTCATCTGAGTTGCATACTCTTCAGTGATAGAGATATTGACACTAAGTACATTTTAACGTAACTATTCAATTTTTTTCAGTATATTAATGTGACCTGCTTTTAATCATTAATAAAACGAAATAATTTTCACTGAAATTACGTTATTCATAATAATACAAATGGGTCGCATATTTCTAAAAGTTTTTAATTCAATTGGCCACAGTAATAACGTCACGATCGCAAATATCTTCTGTGCATTCTCTACATCATCGACTCTTTTCATGTGACAAACATATTTTACACAATTTCCAGACTCCCATAAAGCATTCTGGAAATGTTTAAGTCTGAAAGTCTTTATAGCTATTCTAGAAATGTTAGCATATAGCTATAGCATATCTAGAAATGTTATGACTGTTATTACTACCGAGGCCAAAAGTTAAAATCGAGGCGGAGCGTGACGGAACCTAGATTGTTAATTTGGACGAGGCAATAATAATAACACTATAACATTTCGTGGTATGTTCAGCATTTTATACTGAATATGTCTGATAATATTACTGAATATGCCTCTTGAAGATCTCTCTATTCGTGTAAAAATTAAGTGTTCCATTGTAAAAAGGAAGTTATGCCAATAACTTTAAATTTAAAAATCTATGAAAAGGTAATAACAACACCTGATGAATTCCTATGGCCTAAATCATTTGGTGAAATGTTCATCTCAATATCTTTAACCTTTCAGAAAATATTCCAGGTGGATTTTTTATTGACTGACCCTGATTTGGATGCAGGATCCAAAGCGTATTGGATATCATACGGTATTATTGCATTTGGATTCCACAAATGTTATCTTGCATGCTGCTTCAAAACTAATTCCAAGCAAACTATTTCGATATGGCATTCAAATCCTCTTCTCTCCGTGTAAGATATGCGAGGAAACGGGAGAATCTCCTGAAAACCCACTGCGACCTACATAGTTTTGTCCACCACTAAATCCACATGACCTGGATGAGGATTTAACCCCCATACTCAGAGGAGAAAGGTGAGCGGTCACACCACGAGGTCGCGGGAGGCGCCAGGAAGTTGCAGGAACAGCTCCCGTCGTCCGCCCACGGCTTCGGGGAGCGCCATCCCAGCGCCGCCCACCGCCGCCCACGCCGTTGCCACCCACGCGCACACGCACGTGGCACACACACACACAACGCCCTCCCTGCACTGGCTGAGCAAGCATTGTCGTCGCCTCTGCGGTCGTAGGCTAGGAGACCCCACGGTGGCGAGGTTTTTGACACTAGCTAGACAACTACGTCGAATTCAGCCGCTGTCCGGAGGGCAATTCTAGCGGCCGGCTGCTCTGATCGACGTTTTCTGTTTTCTCCTACCAATACCAGCCGAATACCCGAGCAGATCCCTAACAAAATGAGGACGACCCGCGCGAGACCTTTCCTTCTTCCTTATCCTATTCCCTCCCCTCAGAGACATTTCCATTTCCTTGCACACATGTGCATTTCCAAATTTGTTGGGAGTCGAGAGCTTAGAGCTTGTTGCGGCTGGAGTGGCCGTCGAGGGATACCTGAGGAAGAAAATACCCTAGAATCCGACTTGTATGTCGCTCTGAAACTCACTACCCGACAGGGAGGAACACCGCCACCTCCCAAAATGAAATATTCACGGTACCAACGGCACTCATGACCATTGCGTTGGTATGCCACAAGAAATACTCCGACCACGCTGGAGCAGCTCGGAACCGCCGGTCCTGTTTTTCAACTTTCAAAGGATTTCTTGTAGATAAATTCATGGAATGCAAAAACAGTCGTAATTTTATCGAAAATACACATTTTGCGGTTCCTGATACCGTAGTGATCTTTTAAACGTCTGTTCCTCCATCTGGACCATACGAACGGGTAAACAGTGCACATGATTTTCACTTAAATGGATTTTCCCTCGTCCCTGATGTCACACCACCGCGCGTTTTAATCTTTTAATTTCTTCTATTTTTCTTTTTCCTTCTATTAATACTTTCAGTACCGAACATTTATATGCATTTAACAAATTTTTTATTCGTAAATGTGTTTTAGACTAACTTAAAACAAAAAATATTTACCTCATTTTCACAAATTCCAAAGTATGAAATATAATTTCTTTGACCCCGGTGAATAAGCTGATAAGTCCAAAAAACTTAATTTTACTGGAGAGCAAAAACAGCATTAAACCAATACTGTAAATCAGGGATTAATGATATTCAGACAAAACCTCCACACAAATAGTTTCGTTTTAATATCATCTTCGTTTGAATATAATTAATATTTAGATATTTATTTAGTCAAAAACAGTAAAAAAACTGTATGTGACGTATGGGGGAGAAAATCATCTTCTCACGCTTTCTTGAGTTTCAGAGTCCCTTCCCAAGAGTTTAACTATTAATAGTTGAAGGATGAAAAAATAATAGTAATATTTATTTTTATTTATTTTACGTCAAAAAAACAGTTAAAAACTGTGTATGACGTGCTATGGGGAAAAGTGAATTGTGTGCACATTTTCAAAATTCTGTGATCCCTACACTAAGTCATATACTACTTAAATTTTGAATTTTTGAAAGGGAGAAAAAAAGAAAGAAAAAAAACTCCCATGTAATAAAATCTATTTCCAAGGATAAACAAGCAATAAATTTTGAATTTTGAAAGGGAGAAAAAAAACTCCCATGTAAAAAAATCTATTTTCAAGGGTAAATAAGCAATAAATTTTGAATTTTGAAAGGGAGAAAAAAACAACAAAAAAATCCCATGTAATAAAATCTATTTTCAAAGACAAATAAGCAATACATTTTTGCTCTTATTACTTCCTGCCGCGACAACATGGAAACGATAATTTGAATAATTGTATTTCCCACTGAATTCTAGAAGACGTGCACAGAAAATGAAGTTACATTTATGTCCAGAAGCAAAACAAGGGGCCATCTCAGCATTTGCTCAATGGATCAGGGAAACTGGACGAAAAACCTGATCGAGATGGGGGTCATTGACCCGGAAGCTGTAGTACAATAGTTGTTACAGGTTGTTTATACTCATTTATACAGTCCAAATGGTAAATAATGCATTATGTATCATTGTTAAAATTAAAGTTACTTTTCTTGTGATGCTCAGTATAGTCTCTAATTGTATAGAAACAGTTATGCAGCAGAAACGATTTCACTTGGGATTTAAACTTTTCTATTGAATTTAATCGTTTAATGTCATCTGGCAAATTGTTGTAAAATAATGTTCATGTATTGTATGTGAATTTTTTGTAATGAGCTGTTGATACTGTCACCTGATGGATATGATTTCTACGTCGAGTGTTATAGTAATAGACTTCGGCATTTTCTGAAAAAATATTCCCGCCCTTGAGCAAGTCATTTTTTACAAAAACCACTGATTCGTAAATAAAAAGACACGGTAATGGTAAAATTCCTAGATTAATGAAGAGAGGCTTACATGAATCACGTGGGTGGTATTTGGTTATTATTCGTACAATTCGTTTTTGTAATCTAAAAGTCTGGGAGCTATAAGATGTATTTCCCCAGAATATTATGCCATATCTCAGGCGGGAATGAACATTCGCGAAGTATACACAACGAGCAGTATGAAGGTATGTAGTATGAATAATAATAATAATAATAATAATAATAATAATAATAATAATAATAATAATAATAATAATAATAATAATAATAATACATTTTAAAAAGCGAGAGATTGACATTTCAAAAAGTAGATATCCTATAATCCTTGATTTACTTCAGTTGAAAGTTATTTTTTTACTCCCCTGCAAAATTAAGTGTTTATGACTTATCAGTTTTTTCACCGGGATCTAAGATTTATGTCCCGGAAAAACTCTAAATACAAGTTTTATGTGTTCCTATGGATTTCAAAACAACATAACAGCGCAAGCTTGTCTAGAAACAGCCAGAACGTGTAAAGTATACACAGTACACAGCTTTTATACGACAGGCAATTTCAAGAAATTAAAAAAAGAATTAAGCAGATTATTCCCAATTTCAAATTGCATTCTGGTCTTATAGGTCCCATTCGTTGCTTTGAAAGAGTGCCTGGGATTATACTCGAGTTTACCGGTAGTACCGAAAGGGTTCCTATGCGACATTTACAAAATTATCTCAAATTTAGCTCCAAATTTTCTCTTTAGATTTCTCCCGCATTTTTTTCTTAAAAGCACTCGTACACTTGTAAAATTAGCGCAGGCCCGAAGTTCATTAGAATATCTTAATTTAGAAAATTTCAGAAGTTTATAAAAATCGCTGTCCATCTACAGCAACATTTTTCAAGATTTTTCTCAATGAGATATGAACTTCAAAATCATATATTTCTTAATAATTCCATGTACAGATTTTGCTAAATGTTTAGTAAAATAATGAAAATTTAACATTTTACTAAAAACGATTTACTCACAACACGGTCAAAATTCGTTTAACAAAATAACAATTTTTTTGTATGTATCGAGCACAATACAGTGTGTTCAATTGCAGAATAGTTCTTTTATAGTATGTACTCATATCTTTGGGAAATTTAAAAAAATTAAAGGAAGCTGTATATCTTCCGTGCTTCGTTTGGTGAATAGTTGTTCAAGAGATGTCTGAAGTTTTAGTAGGATACAAGAGTCAATATAATAGTACAACAATTACAAATCATTCTAAAAAATGTGTTCGTTTGAAGCTCTTCTAATTGTTAATTGTCTCATTTCTCTATTTGTGACAAAGCGGGAGTGTTCCTTGTGGAGTACAAATTGAGTACGTCGCACCGAGTATCCTGCTTTTTCGCCACAAGTGGGAATATTGTAATTACATTCAATCGGTGTTCGGGTGGGATGCACCTGGAACTTTAAACCAATATGAAATGTATACATTTAATTTAAACAAGGCATGATATATGAGCCACAGCCCGCCGTGGATACGTATGCATTTATTTTAATCTATGTTACCAATTTCAAATGCGCCCTGAAATGGAAAGAAAACTATGCAGCCAAGTGAAAAATGTATCTGGTTTTGTTAGAAACCAAGGAACTCGAGAAAATTCGAAAGAATTTTGAGTGAAAAATACAAATATTTGATCGTGATATTCACCCTATTGAACGCACGGACGGAATTCTCGTACTTGTGACGTCATTGCTGCGTCAGTCATTGCACATGACAGCTGGTGTCATGCGACACCATGGAAAATGCCGCTCGCCATGAAATAGTTGTTGTTCATTTGTTGAGACACGGAACAGCAACTATTTGCTTCCTCGCCTTGGAAGAAAAGATGAAAGAACTGAAGAATTACAATACTGCAGCGAAAAGTGGCGCCAGAAATTTTTTTCGCCATTTTTTCGCCAGAAAAACTCGTCTTGTAAGGTTCTGATATCGAAAAAGTGAATAAATATTGTTCCTTAAATTACTTCCTCTGAGATGTAGTCAGAATTAACATTTTGTCGCTTCTTAATACCAAAATATTTGCAAAACCCTCTCTCTCTCTATCTCTCTGTCTGTATGTCTGTCTGCTTCTGTCCGTCCGTCTGTGAACAACGCCAGCAGCTAAACAGTTCAGCCGATTTTCTCCAAAATATATATTCCCAATCGATCTGGCTGATGCCGCGGCCCCTTGAGTTTGAAATCGATATATTAACTTTGGGGGGTACTTTACAGTGTTGTTATGGCCCTTCCCATTCCTAGGTCATCACAGTGGTGTTTGTCACAGCTTTACACTGCATTGATGACGTTAGGGATGACTTTACAGGAACGGATAAAGTGAATTCTTATGAGTACAAAACTTGTTGTAGGCATATTTAATCTTTCAAAATTATACATCAAAATGGTAAATCACGCATTATGTATCGTTGTTAAAATTACAGTAGTTTTCCTTTTTAATGATTTTATAGCCTCTAATGTGGAATACAAACATTAAGCGGAAATACGTGGCATCAACGCCACAGCCACGTGTAAACACACTCATGCCTTACGACATACTCGGGCCCGCTGTCTGGGCCTTCTACGTACTTGCACGCCGCTCCAAATCCATGCGCCACCGACTCAGGAGACGCTAACGACTCTGCGTAAAATTAGTCAGCGCTTCTCGCCACCTCTTTCGCGCTCGCTCCACCCGCCTCATAGCAGGCACAACCCCGCTGCATCTCCGCCACCGCCTGCACATCGGATATCCACCATCGCCGCATTCTCAACACTTCCCCGATCCACCCCGATGCATCACCGACCCGTCACCGACCCGTCACCGACCCGTCACCGACCCGTCACCGACCCGTCACCGACCCGTCACCGACCCGTCACCGACCCGTCACCGACCCGTCACCGAACCGTCACCGAACCGTCACCGAACCGTCACCGAACCGTCACCGAACCGTCACCGCACCGTCACTGAACCGTCACCGAACCGTCACCGAACCGTCACCGAACCGTCACCGCACCGTCACCGCACCGTCACCGCACCGTCACCGCACCGTCACCGCACCGTCACCGCACCGTCACCGCACCGTCACCGCACCGTCACCGCACCGTCACCGCACCGTCACCGCACCGTCACCGCACCGTCACCGCACCGTCACCGCACCGTCACCGCACCGTCACCGCACCGTCACCGCACCGTCACCGCATCGTCACCGCACCGTCACCGAACCGTCACCGCACCGTCACCGAACCGTCACCGCACCGTCACCGCACCGTCACCGCACCGTCACCGCACCGTCACCGCACCGTCACCGCACCGTCACCGCACCGTCACCGCACCGTCACCGCACCGTCACCGAACCGTCTCCGCACCGTCACCGAACCGTCACCGAACCGTCACCGAACCGTCACCGAACCGTCACCGAACCGTCACCGAACCGTCACCGAACCGTCACCGAACCGTTGGGTTGAATCCCGCTGGCAGCGATACTTTGAGTGGAAAACCTTGCGTAAGCTGGGTATAGGTCGGCGCCGGAGATAACGTTCTAGCTGGCGATGGACGATTTCACTTCCTACAATATAACATACATTACACTTACAGCATCCTTCCGCGTGCCATCGCTGTTACCCAGATATGATTTGATATGTTTTGTTTTCGTCAAAAAATTATATATAATATAATATTATCTGCGCTAGTGTTGTTGAGCTAATTTAATCTTTGTTGATCTTAACTTGTATGTAGAAGAGTATTTCGATATGAAGCGAAATTGATTGGTTGGTATAAAACTTGTTTTAATAAGTTAGTTTAGCCTGCAGAGTACTCTAGAAATTCTGACATGACTCAGGCACGTAGGTCATAGGTCTATATGTTTCAGAAATTGTAAAATTTCTTATTGAATTTTAGTATTTCTGAAATAACTGAATACTTCCAAATTTGAGAAAAATATGTTAACATATTTTATTGTAGAAACGAAATTCTGTTCCTCGTCAGACTTTCCAAACATCGGGCCACTTTCATCCCACGTTGCGATCGCCAGGGTGTAATCACAGGGTGCAACGCCGCGCTGCCTCCCCGTGACGTCATTGCGTGTTGGCTCCCCGCCATCAAGCCCCTCGCGTTTGTCCCGCGCAGTCGTGCCGGAACCGAGCCACAGAGCATCACTATTTGTACTGTCCGGCCTCCACGCACGCGCCTCGCTACATTACAACCGTTCTCCGTGTCACCTCCCCGCCACTGAACGGCCGTCATATTTCCTCCGCGCCACGCACCCTGCGCGCCAAACCGCCCGCGCGTTGGAAATCCGTCAGGCCGGCGCGCGGCCTCGCGGCCACGCCACATCGCTTTGCCACCGACTGCCCTTCCGACAGGCGCAGGCCGTTCACTAAACAACTTCAAAGCCAGCATTGTTTCTGTCTGTGCAGCAACTCTGCCCGGGAGGTCCTCGGCTTTCAGTTCCGACGGTGGCTAATTTTCGACACTAAATCCGCAGTAAAGTCGAATTCAGTTGCTGGTTTGATTATGATTTCGAACGGGTCAACGTCTCAGGTCATTGGTCCCGTAAGTGTGGTGCATTTTTTCTCTGCGAGGAGGTGGCGGCGATCTTCCCCCGCTGGATGGTGAGATCGGGCGCCGACTTGCCTATTGGCTATTGTTTTTTCCTTACCAGGTATCTCCCACCAGTGAGGTACCGCCCCAGCCGGGGCGGTACCTCACTGGTGGGGTACCGACCGATCTCGCGGTATGTGTGGGTTTCCGGCCGATCTCGCGGTATGTATGGTAGTAAAGAATTTAGCCGCTGTGTGGAGGAGACCTCTAGTGGACGGCTGCCCTGATGGGTAATTTCCCGTGGTTTCTCTGATCAAAAGTAAGCGCATCCTGGAGCGGAACAATAACAAATGGACTACGGACTACGCGCGATCTTTCCTTCCTTATGTATGCACCAATCCTCTCCCTTACACATATACTCACACATATGCATTACACAACCACACATGTCGGGAGACTAATCAAGAAACTCAGAGGTAATCTCGGGTGGGGGAGATACTTTGAGGTTGAGGGGAGAGACACATTGCGCGATCTCCGTGGCCCATTTCTTAGCGTACTCTTCCGGCATTCGCCTGTTATTGATGGAAGACTTGGAACAACTACCGATCACAGAAGTCAGGTTCTAGAATTCTCCTCCAGACAGCGTCTGAATTCGACCTAGTTACACCGCCATCGTTGGTAATGAAACTTTAGGACATTCCAGTCAGAGGTCGGACAATGCTGCCTCTGAGCGAACACATTGGTTGTCCGTTTTACAGCAGCGCCATCTCCTGCGAGGGTCGCTGGCCAGCGGTCGCTGCTGCTTCCTCTTCAGCTTCCACCTGCGTTGGGATTTAAACTCCGCTCCCGTTTAATGTGAGGAGCTTAACGTAGGGTTAGCACCTTCTGCGCGTCTTTGTGGTCGCGGGCGATGTTCGGGACGGAGCGCGGCGCCAACGGGCCGAAGGGGGCGGGGCCACGCCCCGGGCGAAGGGAGCGACAAATAAGATCGCGCAAGAGCAAGAGAGCAGTGTACATTGCGGCACGAAGGAACTCAGGACAGCGGAATAACATTCGAAGCAGAAACGGGGAAGTGAAATGTCTCTCCTTTGGCGGAGAATTCACCGTAGACACGTTCAACCGCCAGGATGAAGATTCCTAATGAGTCCTTGGCAGTTTTATCAAAAATTAGCGTGAAATTGCGACACTTGAATAGACTCCACGAGCTGAATTCAAAAAGTCTGGTAAAACAGGAAAACAACGGGACGTAGTCTACTGAAACACAAAACATTCAAAATTCAAAGGCATATCTCGCAAAACGACAGAAAGAGAAAGAGTGGCAAAAAAACAAACCGAAATAGAGAGAGCCAAACGGAAAAGAACAAAGAAAATTCGAAAATTCATACAAACCCTAGACGGACTAAGTAAAAAGTTGAAAATAGTTGAAAATATTAAGGCACCGGAAGTGCATTATGATTTTTGAGGGGCAGACATAAAACAAGCTTGAAAGGAATGCCAAAGGAGAATGATGAGTGAGATAAGAGAACGCCGAGGAGGCACAAAAGGGACAGAGACGCGTAACTACGCGCAACGTTTTATTTTTTTTAAATAAACATATTTATTCATGAAATACATATATACATAATTCAGTTTTATGTATATTACATGATATGTTTGTCCGACTTACAATTAAACTTAAATTCCAATTACAGTCACAGCTAACTACTCATCTATAGGAAAGTCACCGAGCACCTACGGGATTAATTTATCTCTGGGAATATGCTGAGTCTAATGGATATCAATTTTTTAATCTTGCTGGAAGCTGGGTGGGATTGCTTGGGTTGAATGGGTTGCTTGCGTAATTGTGTTAATTTTGAAGAAGACGTTAGATAGTAGCGCAATATGGTGAATTATGGGGGTAAATGGAATTTCTTGTGGAGTTGAACGTTTGAGATGACTCAGGGTGCATGAGTGTTCAGTCTGAGGAAATACTTTTGGTTGATCCCAAATTTATCGATATTCGTTTTAGAGGTAACGCACATCCAGGGTGCCAGCAAGCGGCTGCCCAATACCCGGGCGAGAGAACGGGGCACGGTGGCGACGAGATTCCGACCCCAAATGGCAGGTAAAATGGGCGAAGAGAGCGGGGAAGACTCAAGGAGATGAATGGGCGGGGAAAAGCTGGGAAGAATTGTTGGCAGAAGAAAAGGCGCGGGGAGAACGAGTGAGAAGTTTGGGCCGGGACAATTATCCGGGAGAATAGAAGGGATTGGTGTCAAAGATTAGTGGGTGATGTGGCGGGACGGAGGAAACGACACTGTGGCGGGTCGCAATTACAGAGCGGCAGAGGCGAGGACGCTGCGGCGGGGATATAGGGGCGGAGACGGAGGCGGGGTAGCAGGGATGGGGTGTAGGCGGAAGAAGATGATGGCAGAAGTGTGGCGGCAAGAAATCAACGGCAAGGGTGAGCGGCGGAAGTGTAGTGACGGGAGGGCGGTGGCGAAATGCCGACGAGACGGCGTGTAGGCGAGGGGATGTGCTGGCAGGAAAGCAATGGAAAAGTGGCAACGGTGGGGATGTAGGGGCGGCATGGGGGCCAACGATTGGGTTTGGGTGAGAGGATATGATGGGAGAAAATCTGTAACAATGTAGCAACGATGGAAAGGTAGTGACGGGATGCCAACGATTGGGTGTAGGCGAGGGGATGTGATGGCAGGAAAGCAATGGGAAAATGGCAACGGCGGTAATGTACGTGTAGGTGGGGCATGGGGGCCAACGACTGGGCGAAGGCGAGGGATTGTGATGGCAGGAAAGCAATGGCAAGGTGGCAGCGGTGGGTGGGTGGTTTGGTGGGGGAAAGTTGCAGACGCTCCTCTGGCCCCGGGCGAAGCGAGTGGCCGTAGCAAGGGGGCGAGGACGGCGGCGAGGACGGGAGGCGCTGGAAGCAATTACTTCCGCGTGCAAATTGCGCGCTGCCGCCGACGCTGCGCGCTGCAACGCGGCGCAAACACGAGCGCGCCTTCGCGCCACGCCCAGCCCGTGCACGCACGCACACGCACGCACACGCTCACACACGCTCTTACACACACATGCACGCTCTCGCTCCCGCTACCCCGCCTTCTTCTCTCTCCCCTACTTCAGCTCCTTCCGTCTCCGCCTTGCTCATTTTCTGCCCGTCCCGTAGGGCTGCCCGTAGAACCGTCCATCCCGTAGGCCTGTGAATCCACACCTTGAACGTCATTATCTGCTTTCTTAGTTGCTATCCTCCTTTCTTTTACGTTCCTCCATTTTGTCTCCCTGGCGTGGTGTAATGGCTAGCACACACACTTTCCATGGCTATGGCTTGGGCTCGATCGTAGCCCAGTCCCTGTGAAAATTTGAGGTGAACGAAACGAAGTTCTCATGGTTTCCTCGCTTTCGTACCATTTCTCCTTTATTTATTTTTCCATCAATATCGCTATTACTCGCCCATCGATCCTTCGCTTAATTCACTGATGTGACCGGGATCCCTTATAGTCATTAGTCTAGTGGAGAGTACCTCTGATCCCGTGAAGTGGCGGTATTGCCCCCACTAGGTAGTGGGATACGGTGCCGACTGTTACGTTCCGATCTTCACCGAGCTCGCCGTCGTCCCAGACGGAACAAACTCTGAACTCCTGTGTGATCTCCCAATATTTAGGGTAGTATAGTGCTTGTATGTGTTAGTTTGTTTGAGGGTGTAAGGAGTGAGGATAGGGCAAGGAAGAGGAAAAAAGATAGCGCACTGTCCATAGCCCGTGTAATAGTGTAATGCTCGCATTTTCGCCTGATATCGATCGGAAAAACTACTGAAAAGTTTGGCTAAGAAAAACTAGCTGCCACAATTCTCGTGCAGATTGTGGACATTTCGGCACTATCGGACTCGGAACCTAGGACCTCGCAGTCGTAGTCACCAAAGAGTCAGCAGAAATGACTTCGGAAATTCAGCCGGGATCCACCCATTGACCCATTGATCATGGTCGTCAGTGATCTCAGTAGTTGACGAATCTCTAACCAACATAAATATATTAAAAATGGCCGCACCCTCTCTTGTCATCGCAGTTTGCACAACTACTTACTTCTCTTCTCTCCCTAACTCCTGCTCTTCCAAATACTTCGCTTATTCCCCTTTCTTGTTTCCGTGTCGAAACGCATCACATCGCACCCCGTTCCATGATGCCACGCCTGCTCCTTATCCAACACGTGACCTCCTGCGCCATTACGACGTCGACACGATGGCTTTGGAATATATACGGTTTATTTACAATACACGCACTATGAGGCGTGCCAGAAACTGGCGTTGGCTCCCCGTTAGCATCTGCCCACGCTACCTACTACCCGCTCTGGGCCTGGCGCTCGAACGCTTGCGGGGTCACGCAGCCTGGCGGCCTCGGGAGAGCGTCGCGGGAGAGGTCTCCGAAACAGAACATCTCGGCCGCTGTGGCGCACGTCGCCTCCCCAATTATATTCTTTATCCTCCATGTTGTCCCCCCTATATTTTCCTTTTTCAGTGTTATTCCCGAGTATTAATATTTTTTTAAGTCGCGAGTCTATTAACAAATATAAATATGTATAAAGAATTATGCAATAGAGAGAAGTGTAGAACTAATTATAGATTGTAAGTTTACTGTAGAGGGTTAGTTTAATAAGTACTCCCAACTATATAAGACTGTAAACCATTATAAAAGCTTCAAAATGATAAAGTTATGCGGCGCAGTCTGCGAAGGCAGTGCCTGGGATAGTGAACGCTACACCCGTCTCTGCCCACCTCAATTCTCGTACGCTCTGCCCCGCCTGCCACTCCCGTAGACGAATCAAGTCCATAACCCGCGGGGGACTTGTTGATAGGTTGATTGATTGTTAGTGATTCCGGGCGCGACAACTACCGAGGTCATTGGTCCCCTAAGTGTAGTGCTTGTTTTTCATCGGGAGGAGACGGTGATTTTCCCCAATGGATGGCGAGATCCGGCGCAGACATAATGTCGGCTTGCGGGGTTTTCCTCAACCAGGTATCTCCCACAAGCGGGGCACCGCCCCAACCAGTCTCCCGGTCTTGTAGTGCATGTTAGTGTAAGTGTGTGTAATGCGGACGCGGAAGAGGAAGGAAAAATCGCGCGCGGTTCGTGGCCCGTTTGTTAGGGCACTGCTCCGGCATTCGCCTGGTGTTGATTGGAAAAAACACGGAAAACTACCGATTAGAGCAGTCGACCGCTAGAATTCTTCTCCAGACAGCTACTGAATTCGACCTAACTCAGAAGCTAGGGTCGAAACTCCTGCCGCCGTTGGGACTCGAACCTAGGACCTCCCGGTCAGTGACACTGCAGTGGCATCAGTCGATGCACTGAGCCACCGCTCAGGGGCTGGGGGCTTGTGTTGTAGTGATCAGACAGGTTGTCTTCCACCACTGAGACCGGGATTCAAATCCGGTCGATCCGTGTGGAGTGTGTGGTAGTGTACTCCGGGTTCACTGCCTCTTCTTCCTCTCTTTTGCTCAATCTTCATCATCACTTATCCATTAGACACACTCATCTCCAAGTGGCCATAAAGACTAGAGAAGAGGGTGATAAAATATAAATAAAAATACCTTTAGCTCCCGCACTTACAGACGCTATTCACGTATTTCTCACGCAAAATTTACCCCTTTTGAGGTACCGAGTACTTCTTCTACTATTATTGGATATACGTTCTTGATCACAAATTATGTAAAAATCCTCATCAGTTAATAGTGTACCTACCACGTAATTAATCATGAAGGGATTACGTATTTGGATTGGTTTCCTGGAATTATGTTGAGACAAATTTGTTGATATTTCGTGGAGAGTATTCCAGATTTCTCTGTTAATAGGTATGAACGACGATTTTCATCTTCTTGAGAGTGATATACGTGTATTCTTGATTTCACTTACAAATAATCATATTTATTCTTAGTGAATTTCCTGGTGGTTCAACTAGACGGAATTTATTTTCTTCGTATTGAATCTCGTTTAATAATTTGGAAAATATATTTAATTTTTGGTATTTCGGACTGAATCAATTCTGGGAGAAGTGCAATAATGGCATAAACATCAAAATCGTAATTATTGAGGAACTAAATGAATAATTGACATGACACATCTTTTGTTTTCTGTCAAAAGAATTCATTATTAAACTTGTTATGTAATGAAACTGATATGCATCCGCTTAAAAAAATAAATGTATTCTCTAAAGACCTTTGGTGAGAAAATCACGTATTCTCTTATACTAATTGCACTTGAATAAAGCAATAATAAATTGCTTATTACATTTACTTTTTATGATTATGGCGACTTTGAAACTTGTCTGGATTTAGCATTACATTTCTTGTATTCGTAGAAGTGTATATGTAATTCTGGGCTTCTTAAAACATTCTACTATGATGTGAAAAAGGCATTTAGTTACCTAGGGAAAAGAAGGAATCAGTTTATAACGCTTTACGTGAATCTAATTTCCATATCCTATCAGCATATTGCACATCTTCTTGGAATGTTTCCAGAAAACACAAAATAGGACGTAAAACATCAAAAGGATTAAAGTGGAAGGAGGGATGGAAGGAAATAATGTCTCTGAGAGATTATAAAGTTACCTTGGATGTGCCGGCTGCACTCGCGGGTCGCCCAACTTCGTTCAAAGTGCTTCGAAAGAAGTACATTATGGGCTTTGCGTAATCTCCCAGACGCAATGGAGGGGAAGGGAGGGGCGCAGCCCAGGGCGAAGCGCAGGAACCGGGAGGGGGGGGAGCGGAAGCGGCACGAGAGCACCATGAGCAGGGCAATGGACGGGGGATGGGCGGGACGAGGGTCGGGGTGAGGGTCGGGGTGGCGGGATGAGGGACAGGCTGTGGGCGTGGATGAAGGATGGAGAATAGGGCGGAGTGAGAGGCGTCGAGAATTGCGGTGGCTGGGAGTAACAGGAGGGACGAGAGGCGGGCGAGAGGCGGGCGATAGGCGGGCGAGAGGCGGGCGAGAGGCGGGCGAGAGGCGGGCGAGAGGCGGGCGAGAGGCGGGCGAGAGGCGGGCGAGAGGCGGGCGAGAGGCGGGCGAGAGGCGGGCGAGAGGCGGGCGAGAGGCGGGCGAGAGGCGGGCGAGAGGCGGGCGAGAGGCGGGCGAGAGGCGGGCGAGAAGTGAGAGACTGTTAGAGGGGGTGAGTGGCGAGATATGTTGAGCGGGGCGGGGCGCGGGAGGTCGTGTGCCTGGAACGGGCGCGTTGAGGGGGTGCGGAGCGGTGCGCGGGGATTTGTTGGGGGAGGAGTCGGTGTACGGGTCGCGTGGCGCAAGACCTCGTTACTTAAGCGGAAGCGCGCGTTTAATCAACTTCCGGCGGCTCGTCGCAGCCCCCAGCCCGTCTGCGCCAAGGCGATGCGCGGAGGCCTCGTGGTCGGCGGAGACGCTGGCGTTGACACGGCCGGATCTCGGCGCCGCCACCACACCAACAATCAAGGCTAATTTTGAGAAAAACTTCATGTGGTACTCGGTGTGCCCTGTTGACAACATCTAAGGTTTGATTTATAGTGCGATCTAAACAGTCACCTTCTTTAACCCTTCATGCATGACTTTCGCCACGCGCCGTCGGTTGCTGCAGCGTGACTTTTAAATTTGCCTAAGTTATAATTCCGTATTCATCTAGATTAAAATTATATATCTTCCAAACTATTAAAGGAAAATGTCTGAAAAAATTAGGATATGTAGATGTTATGTTGTTTCATTTACTTTATTGAATACGATTACAAATAATATGCACATTATCCTGAAAAACAAACAAACCATATCATTCCGACAACGATGTACTTTAAACAAAGAATAATACAGAAAGGTGGGTTTCCATGGTAAATTTTGCAACAACATGATGTTTCTTTTTTGTTATTGTTGTTATAGTACACTACTCACTTCCTCAAACAATCGTCTGCTTTTAGTATCTGAATTTACGTTTGGATAATATATTTTGTCAATCCCGCCATTGTAGTACTACTACAGAAAATTCTACGTCAGCAACCACACTATAGTTGATAAAAAATCAACAGTTGATGTGAAAAACGTGAAAACTGCAATAGAAGAAGCTAAGGTACTATATTGATCTGCTAGATAGCGAACACTTCCCGAAATATTCCGAGTCACCCTGACGACGTACTCAAAAGCATGTACGGCATATGCCGTCGTACGTGTGTGAGGAGTTAAGCAGTGACTTTTACTAACAACCATTTGTTTCTTGGAGCACATCGAATTTTAGGTAAGACACGTGCAAACCTTCCCTCTTAACAAAGCTCTCCTAATTATGCGGCCCCCGACCACGCACGTTTCTTAGATACCTTTTCTAAACGGCCACATCGAGCGATTTGGAGTTCTTATAATAAGAATAGGATAAGTGGAGGAGATTACGGTTGATTCAATATCTTCGTAATGCGGGACGCATTGTCAGATTACTGCCGGTATTGACTTCCAGTAGCTTATCTTGCCGGGGCAGTACTTTTTGTTTCAGTTAACAACAGATGATTTTAATAAATATCTCTTAATTAAAAAAGTTTTTTCCATTTTACAGCATTCCTATGATTTGCTCTCTCTGTTTGCCCTTAGTGAGAATTTGTCAAGGACCAGCGGAGCGCGTATCCGATCTAAAGGTCATTAGCTATCTCCTTCATCAGGCGGACTTAGTGTAGCGTATCTAAGGGATATTAATTGCATCCAGTCCACTTTGATTCGGCGAAGATTCGGGCCAGAGAATGAACAACTAGGCACGGGTGTGTTTTGATATTTGCGGAAAGGGGCTCCATGATCACAATTACCTTTTTAAATTGCATTCTCCCTCTTATAATTACACTGGCACACAAAAACAACTTGGCATAAGCCTTTGGGTCTGACAACTTTTTTCTGTGTGCCTGTGTAATAAAAAATGTTAAAGAGAACTTTTTTATTTTATGCCAATTAACACAATTAGATTTGATTTGTGCTTCCAGTAATTCCATCTTGATTAAACGACACCTGTATTAAAGGCCAATTTTTGCCCAAACCATTGGTAATTTAAGTCAGGTTTCACTGAATTTCCTCGAAAAATATTAAAAACTCTTTATATTGTGTGGGTGGGAAGTGTAGTGTGCGCATTTTTTAACTCAAGAATCCCTTCCTCATTCTCGTACTACATATAATTGAATGATGAATAAAAGTACCAAGAAAGCGATATTAGTAACACTTGCAAACTAGACATTTTTGCTGCAGTTATGGAAAACGTATTTGCATTAGTACAGGAACTACAGATTTAATTCTTTAGCGTTGTTAATCCAATAATAATAATCCATCTGCCCTGCTCTACTTCTACCGCAACAAACAAAAGGAGAGCTCAACTGAAGTTTGTCTCAGTAAAGCAAATTGCAGAACGAGACGTTTTCTCGACATTTGCTCAGTGGATCAGGGAAGCGATGGAAATGGGAATCATTGAATCTGGAGCTGGAAAGCTACGCTATTACATGCGGTATAATATTAGTCAGCGAGATGTCGCAATGGCGACCGTCAAGCAACAAGTTAAAAACCAAGCCACATAATAATCAGCATTGGAAACTAAAGTGTAGATTAGAAACATCACTATTTCGATGAAATTTTAGAATATTATTCTAAACTTTGTAAATAAAAGTAAAAATAGCGTCTGGAAAATCAGTAATACTCCTAATAATACTCCAGAGCCGGCATTTTGAAATCAACATACCATGGAAATAGAAACGAAATATTAGTGTATGCTCGAAATTACATTAGTAACCTTAATAATATACCGGCTTTCATTGATTTTTCATCTGGTAATTTCAGTCAGGGGAGAAAATCAGAAACTAATTGTCTCCAGAAGATTACACCGATATTCCTTTAGGAGAAACCAGGAAAATACGGCTCCACGAGCAGTTGGGTAATGTGTTGTACACAGAAGGAACAATAGAATTCGGTGCAGTCGAATGTTGTGTAATCCTGGGACGAACGGCGCAGCTGCGAAGCTCTCGCTCCTCCCCCCCGCCGCCCCGGCAGACGACGATGCTTCGCCGAGCACAAGCAGTGGGCCCAGCGCGTGGCACACTGGGCCACTATTTTGCGACTATACAAATGCATGAACGAACAGCATTGCGGGAACAAAACATTTGTCTGTCGAAAAGCACAAAAATACACACGGATATTCTTATATAAAAACGTTCTAGAGGGGCAGCGAATAAAATAATGTTAGCGAAATAGGAAGGAAAGAGGAAGTTATGGGCACGTGTAATCGTAATCAATAGCTCTCTCACACCTAATAAAAATGAATAGAAACAGATTTTAAATGCTAGTAGAGTTTGAAGTCTTCACAGTGCAGGTTGTACAAGATGTGCTTGGCTCTGGATATGTCACATCGCGGTCATTCTGGAATATAAAAATAATGGTTTCAATCCGACATACCTTGGTTACAGTTTAAGAATAAAAATTTTCTTAATACATCAACCCAAGTTGCATCAGCTTCATAATAGTTATAGAAAATGTGAAATTATGTTGGTAGGATTATCTTCATTTTGCAGAAAATGTGCCACACGAGTATCTACGACCGTGCCATCTATATATTTAAAAAAATAACGTATTCTGCCATGGCTTCGTTTAGAGCTTCTACTGAACCGATTGTTGTATTTTTTCTTTTAAATGAAAGAATATGATCCCTAGATGTGTTATCAGATATTGTTTGTGTTGATTCACCAACATTTACGGTGTAAATTAATTAATTAAATCATTCTTTAATAGTACGCTTATCCATAGTCAATTGTTTTCTTTCAAAAGGTGGCAGTTTCAAAATCGATATACATGAGTCCATAGATGTGAGTCCACGCTGCTTGATGTTTTGTTTTGATTGTTGAGATTTGTTTACAATTCGTCAAGGTTTTGTTTCAGTGTAATAATTGCATTGTGGTGTTGACAGTTTGCATGTATTTGCTTCTGTGGTATATTTTGTAGAGAACATTCGCACAGTGGGTTTTGCTCGGTTGTAATACTTAAGTGAAGTTGTTTACAGGTTATGTCGAATTCCGAATCGTTGTTCACGCGCCCCAAAAGACGCAAACGTACATTAACTGAACGCAGGGAAAGAGAAAGTTATCGTAGGTGTCGTGATAGTGAGGTCATTTCGTTTTCTATTGGGTCATTGTCTATGAAATGTCAGTTTTGTTCTTCTTTGTACTTTCCATATGAGAGAAATTCTGCAAACGATTTACTCTCTGTTGTTTAAATGGGAAAATAAGTATACCTTCGAGCCATATGTCAAAAGAAATCAAACAGTTGTTTATAGGAGATGATGACACATCAAAAAACTTTAGAAATAATATCCTTCAGTATAATAGTGCTATATCTTTTGTGCCGATATTGCATTGCCATCTGGTCATGGGCCATACGTGATCAAAATTTTGGTAACTCCACATCCCAGAATATCTTCGTTATACCCTCAATATCCAAACAATGCAATATATTGTGAACATTAGTCTGGGAACAGTATTTTACATTTATCTCAGATCTCACCGTCAAATTTTGACGGGATCTCACTAGTACATATTAATGATATTGCATATGAAATACAATGAGAAAGAAGTTGTCAACAACTGTTTTCAAGCATTGCCTGAAATAATATTAACATAATTTAAGCACAGATCTTGAAATTCTAAATTCCGACATATTATAGTATTAAACGTTGTTAGGCCGATAGACACGAAATAACAGACGCGTTTGAGTTTGTAAACCGAGGCGATAGCCGAGCTTTATAACCAAGTCTATTGTTTGTGGTATAGGCCGTGTGTCGTTCAATACTTTTCGTTATACCATCTTCTTATAAGAACAATAATATAAATAAAATTTTTTCTTGCCTTTCCTTACGTAGGAATGCAACGCCCTCTTCTATATCGTTCGTGGACGCGAGTCCACGACCAACTATAATATTGGGCTTGGCGGGACATTTAGATTCGATTGTTTAATACGTGATTGCTTTGTTTGATATCATTAAAAAGAAAAATGTTCCATAAAATTCGAGATGGATATTCCCGAAGATCGTGTCGAGACAGCGAATAGTGATAATTTTGATTTGTTACCAACAAAAACGAAATTACGATATGAGAAAGACTACGAAGATTTCAAATATTGGCGTCAATGCAAAGATGTAAATGAGGTGAATGAAACAGTAATGCTGGCGTATGCTAAAGAAAAATCTGAGAGCTATTCTCCCACATCGTTGTGGACAAAATTTTCCATGTTGAAATTATGTTTATTAGTTAACGAAAATGTTGACATATCAAGGTTAGTATTCCACATTTTTCATTTTTATGTTTCAGTTAAGAACGTTTATTTAGTAAGTGACATGTGATTTGATTTTGTAGGTTCGGAAAACTACGTATTGTTAGGATTCTAGTTGGTGAATTAAAACTCTGGTATTATTTTAACAAAAACGTTTATTTTTTTAACACAATCACTGAAAACACTTGATTTATATACAGATAGTCTTCACTTTATTATTCTTTATACGGCACACTTCTCTTGTTTATTTGTTTACACTACACTTCTCTTGATTATTTGTTTACACTACACTTCTCTTGATTATTTATTTACACTACACTTCTCTTGAATATTAATTTTCACTGTTTACTTCTCTTACACGGTCGCACAGTTCTAAGCACTGACCACTGTTCGATGCACTGGCCACAGTCCATTGCAGTGACCACAGTTCACGACGCTGGTCACGGTTCACGTCACTGAGCACAATCACTGCACTGCTATTCACCGCGATGCACACTTCACAGCTCAGCTTCCACTTCAGACTTCAGACTGACTCGCGGTCGCGGTATTTATACAGGGCGGGCGCCGTCGAGAATTTTCTGGACTTTGCGATAAGCGCCGCGAACTGGGACCATCTACTTCGAGGGCCGCGGGCAGATGTCGCAATCCGCGCATACACGTAGTTCGTGGTGGTGCCGGCAGATGACGCAATATTCGTTACAGTATTTTTGAGAAGAAAATCCGAAGTTTATATTGCCAAGAAGGCGAAGATTTTATCCGAAGAATATATCAGAAAAAATTTAGAGGATGCAAATAATTACATGTGGCTACTTAAAAAAAATTCTGCAATTTTTGGTATTTTTGGGGCATGCCGACGAGACGAACTTGTGTCATTGACTATTGATGACATAGAAACCACGAGCAACGGAGTGCTTGTTACACTGAAATGCACAAAAACAAAATAGGATATTTGTTATTCCATTCAATGCACACGATTTGTATAAAAAATATGCTGACCTACGTCCATCGGACCTAGAAAGTAGACGCTTTTTCATAGGTTATAGAAACGGAAAATGCACTAAACAAGTTGTGGGTATACACACAATAGGAGATACTCCAAAGAAGATAGCAGATGTTTTAAAGTTAGACTCTCCTGAGCTCTACACAGGGCATTGTTTTCGACGATCATCGGCCACAATGCTAGTGGAAAACGGTGGCGATCTGCTTTCTTTTAAAGAAGTTGGAGGTTGGGAGTCCTCGTCTGTAGCCGAAACTTACATTGAACAATCTGTTTCAAAAAGACTTAAAATTTGTAAGCAATTATTCAGCACCAACCAGATTGCATCAAATGATTGAAGTACGGCGACGTCGGCACCTCCAACGTCTTATGAAGGTTTAGAAATTAGTAATAACAGTAACTGTTCATTCGATATTAATATTAAAATGTGACATTAGAAAAAATAGTTAAAATAATGTTTTAAGTGCTCAAAATTAATATATTATGTTTTACGTTGTTTGTCATTTGTCTTAAGAGTTGAATAAATATTTTGAAGCTCACGTGGTTCCTTAACGGCCGGTGTCCATTAAGATTACCTTTTCATTCCTCTATTGGGTTTCGTTACGCAGATGTGTTTACAGCACAGTATTACGAAAAAATATTATTAGAGAAAGTTAGTATCAATACTTGTTCAACAAAATCCATTCTTCTCTTCTTACGTTATTAATTGAATATATTTAGTATTATTTGCGATCCATATTGGAAAATGTACTAGTATGTTATTACTTGCTCGCCCTTCATAAGAACATAAAGAACTGTATTCGTGGCCCCGACAAAAGCCAATTTTCGACAGAAAAACTCTTATTGCAGGCCGTAGTATTAAACTAGTGGTGCTACAACAGCACATACTTTATTGAATTATTTCTAAGTTTGGCTATTTTCATGAATTTACAGAGGTCAACGAAAATTAGGTATGTGCCATTCTTTTAAGCGACGTTTTTGTATTCGTGGACAAAATTTAAAGAAAGAATTTGCTGGAAATTTGGAGAAATTTCAAAAATAACCTGTATTATCTTCAAGTTCAAATTACTCAAAATCATTTTTTTAAATAATTGTACATGACCTTTTTAAAAGATCTATTTTTAGAAAAGATTTAATTTAAGACAAAAATGTCTATTATCAAATTTGTTGCTTTGCAAATTCGACTTTTTCCGATTTTCATAAAATATACCATAAAAAACGTGGTGTCACATCTGGAACGCATTCCAAATATTGCAGTTTAATTATCAAATGGTTCCACATCCCTCATTTTGAATGCTTATTGTCGAAGAAGTAATAGGCATGAACATATTTTGCAAACAAATGTAGTCTGTAAAGTTCCCTTTCTTAATATAGAATTTTAGACGGCCTCGTGTTTTCCTTCTGTACGTAAATGTATCTTCACTATGTGCATGTTTTGTGTGTTTCCCTTTTGCTAGTTATGTTACGAGTAGAGGCGAGTGTGTAGATTGTTTTTTGTTGTTATAAATGTTATAAAATAAAATCTATCGTTCGTTTATCGACACAAATGAGTAATGTTTTTTTCAAATGTTGATGACAAATGACACTCCAAATGACACATTTTTGGTAACTATATTAATTATTGAGCTACGTGCAGTAACAGAGTTGGATAGTAATTCTGTAACACAAAAAACCGATATGCCGATGACACTTGTCCCCTGTCCGTCACAGACAGATTTTCAGTGTCTTTTTATGAAAGAAATCGCATTTGGTGAAACCGGCTGTGGCATTTGCGCCCCGCGGTCGCCGGCCGTGGTGACTGTGTGGGCGGGGGTCGGGAGGGGTCGGGAGGGGGCGGGGGAGGAGGACGCGCGAATGCGGCGCACGCCGCGCGCGTTCCCAGAGGACACCCGGCGGCGGGAGAGGGCGGGGCGGGGCAGGGGCGGGGGAGGGGCGGGACTCCGGAAGAAACAGGTGGACGCGTCCGGGAAGCGAGGCCCGCAAGGGAGGGGGAAGCGTCGAATGCGGTCGCGCGCCGCATGTGAAGCGACACCGGCACGTTCGCAGGGGGGGGGCGGGGGGGGGCGGAGGCAGGACTGCGCAAAAAGGGTGAGCTGCCTGCGCACGGCGTATATTGATATTAATGGAACCGTTTTCACATTGTGGCAAATTACAGCAAGGGCATGAGACAATGATGTTAAAATATGAATCATAACATTTATTTATTTATTTACTTTATTTATTTTGTTCTTCGACGTCAAAATCAGCGGGAGACAGTATGTCGTATAGCAAGGAGCACTGTTTTCCTTTAGATCTGGTATCCCGAACGTCTGCCTTTCACCATTACAATACTCGAAACATGAAACACATAACATGTTTCACGTTTCATGTATGTTGTGCATGAAACACGTTGTAAACATATGATCAAAATGAGGTGAGAATGGCCAGAAGTGGAAAAAATGTGAAAATATTATCTTCGGTATAGTTTAAACGTAAATATACTACGAAAATTGCAACAATAAGTACGTGCATTGTATATTAATTCATTTTACAGAATGATTGTATCTGGGAACCCGTAGTGACTAACGGTTGCTTAATTGTACCTTCTCATTCTCCACAAGTGGACGAACCGAAGGGAAGAACCGCCCTTCGGAGCCCGAGCGTGAATGTTGGTGTCCAGAGGGTTGCAGGGTTGATTTCGTGTCGCCTCGAGAGGCCGCACCTGTTTTCTTCCGCGTGGGTGGCAACACGGGGCCTCGGGCGAGGGCGAGTGCGCAGGCGAGACAAAAGGTCCGCGCCCGCGCAACAGGGCGAGCGAGGGCGGGCGAGGGGGGCGGGGCGGTGAGCCACCACGAGAGCCCCTGGGGCTGCACATGCCCGACACGTCCCGCTCCCGTTCCGCCCCCGCCCCGCCTTCGGCCCGCTTCTCTTTTGCGCCTGCTTCTTTACCTTCCGGCTCCGCCCCTTCCGCCGCCGCCCCGCCCCCGCCGCCAGCACGCGCGCCGCAGCCACCGCCGTCCGTGCGCGGAATCGCCAAGCGTATTTACATTTCTTCTGGTGCCCGATGTGGAATGTGGAAGAGGCGGGAGGCGGCGCGGTGGTGGCGGAGTGGACGGCGGAGAATGTACAGCCGGCGGAAGGGGCAACGCAGGCTGCGGAGCTGCGGGGCTTCGGGGGCGGGGGCGGCGGGGCGGCGGGGCGGCGGGGAGCGGGGCGGCGGGGCGGCGGGGCGGTGGGGAGGGGGGGGGGCGGGGCGGCGGGGCGGCGGGTGGCGGGGCAGCGGGGCGGCGAGGGCAGCAGGGGGCGGGTGGCGGAAGAGAGACTGGATAGCGGGGCGGCGGGCAAGAGGGGTGGCAGGGTGGTAGGATGTGGGGGACGGTTCCACCCGCCGAATACGCTTCCCGTGCACGTGCTAGGCCTATAGCCCACGCACCTGCTGTGGCCACAGTCGCTTGCTGCGGAGCCGCTGCTGCATTGAAATCTGCAGGCGCCTCGTGCAAAATGTTTCAATGCTCAAAGGGCGACACGATCTTTGCACCATATACGGCAGTAGCGATGATTTAACATACAATTACTACAACAATCTACTGGTTTAGCCGCTCGACGTGAAACCATTCTAGAGATGTTGTCAAGGTGAATGCTGGAAACTCAGGGTCCACGTTGATAAATGCAAGTAGATGTTTTTCATTTGCATGTGTGTCACTGATATAAGTGCAAATTGTATGTGAGTGTGTTGATAAAAAAGCACAGGCAAAAATTATCAGTGAAGGGCCTTAAGGAACGATTTATGGCTCAGAAGAGTAGCCAACACTACAAAGTAGAGAAAGAATGAATAGCTAATGGTACAATGAAAATGGAGATGAGAAAGAAGAAGAAACGTGTACGTGTCTTTTTTTTTTTTTTTTTTGAAATTGAGTAGTAACGTTGTGGACATACAACCGTGAGACATGGGATGTTGTAAGCTGAATATATTACGATAGTCATACGCAGCGATGCAGGCCGTTGACACATCCACAGAGAATTATTGCATCTTCAATGTTAGCAATTGTGATATAATAGTACAATTCTGTGTAATGCGAGATGGATGACATCAAAATTGGAAAGAATGATTTTTTGCGGACATAACCTCCTATTAATATTATACAACGTAGTTCATAAAGAAGACTGAATCATAGAAGTCAAAACGTGTTTTGATGAATGATCTTTAAAAAGTTTTGTTGAAAGATATTCTTTGTACATCATTTCTAATTTTCGTATTGGTGGACATGTTTTTAAATTGAATGTCAATCGGGTTATCAATTGTTTGTGAATATATTGTCGTATGTCATTAAATAAAGTCTAAAAAAGTGTACTAATGTTTCATGTTGAATCATTTGTCGGTAAAGGTTATCTTTTAATAGGGTCTAAGGTGTGGGTTTTGGAGTTTCCTTTCAAGAATAATTGGTACATAAAGATACGTAATGATAAAAAACCTTCATCAAAGGTAAGGTTACAAGCATTAAAAAAATGCGTTTGTTTCACTTTGATTTATGATGCAGAATTTGCTTATGTAATCATTATTGGTAAATATTCAAACAAAAAAATAATTTTGCATAAAATTGCTCCAAGCTAACAAGATTGGAACTCGTGTGTTGATACTTGGATAATTACGTAATGAAGAATATAACCTACATAGCATGATTTTCATCTCATCAAAATGTATTTCGGTTCTTAACTAGATGCATAATTCCAAACACTTGTGAAACACTTCGCACTGCTTTGATGCATTTCGGAATCAAACAACGACCTTCTCATCTGCCGCCGGAATCTAACGACTTCTGATCTCTCAATCACGTAATCTGAATTATGTTTAAGCGCTTGAGGCAACAGCAAGACATGCCACATTTTACATACTCGTTTTCAGAATTTTAACTTGAAAATTAATGTAAAATGCGAGGAAGTAAACTGAGACAGAAGAAACAGGTAAAATATAGTAGAAGTGGAACAGAAATAAATAGCTATAAAATATAATCTACCTTTTCATCTGCTACTAAGAAGAAAAATTAATATTATTCTTATTATAAAATTGATATATTTAACTTTTTAACCACAAGATAATTAGAATTCGTTTTCTAAGGCCCGGAAGTTTATGAAAAATCATATTTTTAATTATGAGCTTTATCAAATGCTAATTATCAAATGTCCACAAAACTATCAACCCAACGGAAATTCGGTGATTTTATATAGCATATTAGAGCATATTTAGTGCATTTGTTGTGAACACATCATATTTTCATTATATTTAAGTTTTTATTCATATTTTACTGCTTTTTTGTTCTCAATGTGGCATATTTCTCTTGGAATTTCAATTAATATGCATATTTGTCTCTTGAAACAGAAAATTGTACTTCACAAATGTGAATGTCATTGTTATTCGTGAGAAATCGTGGGAAAGTCTTTCGTTCGTTGCAGCAGTAGTTGTCCGAACTTCTTTTAGATGATATCATGGCATTGGTACCGGAAATGATTTGTCCGATAATTTTTCTTTAATAAAGAATTTATTGGCAATGGAATTGATACTTCGACGATGATACAGACGGAATCATTTTATTTTACTATACAAATTATCGCTGAGATACTAACTAGAGACAAAATGCAAAATTAATTTTTAAAATTAAAAATGTTCTAATCGTTCATAAATACATAAAACTGTTAATTGTTAGAGTATATTTTATTAGTTATGGCGCATATTTTACAAATGTTATATGAGCATATTTGCATGCATATTTCTCCATTTGATACAGCTTTAACTTCCGAGCCTTACTAATAAATGACAAAGTTTAATCCTTGGCATCAACAAATCATCCCATAAGATGTCATCCTGCGTTATAGGAAGAATATCATCTTAGGGAGTCAAAATACATTTGTTGAGAAACAAATTTATGTGCGATGTCCAGTAAAAATTTAGTGCTTGCGTTGTGTTATTACTATAAAAATAACACAAGATCAAGCATTTTAAATATGTTCTACAACATACCATCAGAAAATAAACTGCTAACGATTTGTTATTAAAAAATAATATTTTCGTAATATTCTGTTACCTAGTCTCATGACACGCATATGTAATAAAAATTCAGAAAAATGCAACTCGTCGTCCTTTAGTGACTCGTATTGTGACATATGAGCCAAAGTGTATGGAGCCGAAGAATTTCTGCATAAATAAATGAAAACCATTTAGACTAACTGCAAACATTTTTAATGTTCTAATAAGGGGATACCCGTCGGTCTTTTTGCCTTAAGCCATGGACAATATTGAAACCTCATGCCCGCCTTTTTTACAAAGGGTAAATTCACAAGATCGAATAAACTTGACCAAATATTCCAATGTTCAAAAATAAATCTTACAAAGGTGTGGGGAATGTAGAGAGGTTGAAAATGGTACCGGTTTGCGAAGAAGTAGTGAGAAATTTCATGTAACCCAGTTGGGTTAAATGAAATCATGAAAAATTACCAAATCATGAAATGTCACAATTTAACTAAACTGTGACATTTCCCCTGATGTTTGGTCAACTTCTCATGTACAGCTTCATTTTTTTCTTAATACTTTCATACTTTTTATTACCTTTCAGTATTCAAAATAATAGAATATATCCCAAGTTGATACGAACAGTTTAAGATATAGATCAGGTGAGTTGGAAGAGTTTTATTTCTGGAGAGTTACACCACCAGTAAAACGAATCGTTAATTTTTTTCTGCTGCGTAACAGATCGTGTAGAATTAGAAACTCAAAAAGAATGTTTAGAAGTAACGTTTAGTTTACCGATATTTAATAAATAAGTTAGCATTTGTATTGTATAGTTTTAAAAGGTTAAAGATACTACTAACGAAATACATAATCCTACTTCTGGGTCAATGAACCCTATCTCGGCCAGGTTTTTCATCCAGTTTACCTGATTCATTGAGCAAATGGCGCGAGAGCCCCTTCATTCTTTTCTGGACATAAATATTTCTTCACTATGCGCACGTTTTGTTTAGGTCTACTTTCAGGAGTTGTGGTAGGGTAGAGCCGAGGGTATGGATTATTTTGTTAGCAATACTTTAAAATCAAATATGTGATCATTTTCCAATGCAAATAAGTTTTGTGTAACTAGGTAGCAAAAATGTCGTTTTCAAATGTTTTCTAACCTGGCTTTATACCTTTATTCAACATTCAATTATATTTAGGAATGTTTAGGAAACATGCTTAGAATTTCTGGCGCAGATTATATATCTCCCTCGTACGTCATATACAGTTTAAATCTTTTTTAACAAAAATAAAACATATTCAATAAAACTATACTCATGCAGTATGTATTGATGCAGTCACAAACAAAATCCTGAAATGTAGAATGAGAACGAAGAGTATATGAAACTCATTCTAGAATTGATTTCTGTAATGAAGAATTGTGAATGCCTAATTCAAATCTGCACAAGCAGATGAGACGATTAGTCACGAATGCAGTTTCGGTATCCACATTACAACCTCGTGCCGCTTGTAACGTATGTCCTTGTGTCCGGCATATCATTCATGCGAAATCGGAGAAGCAGTTGATTTACTACAGCAGGAGCTACACTTCATCATTGTATGGGCAAAGTTATGTTAACTGAAATGCGTTCAATACGATTATTGATTTGCTTGCATTATTGTAGAAAAAATGTAGCAGAAAGAAGATTAATGTTGGCAATCACCAATGCGGGCTAGAAGTTAAGAAATAAGAAGCAATTTAGAATAATCAAACTATTTGTGCAAAATAAAAATAAATGAAGTTACTGAAGTTCGAAAATTAGTTAACAACAAAATATTGATTTCTTTGCATATCACGTTTTAAAAATTCATAATAAGAAATTGAAAACCACGTAGGCTTTTAAATGCAGAAGCGGCAAATATTTTTTAAAAAATAGTGGTGCTAAAACAGCAAGTACTTTTTCACCTATACATTCACGTAAACTTACGCGAAAAGAACTCAAAATTTCAAAAAAGTGTACATGCTCTTATTTCAAAATCTATCTTTAAGAAACAGATTCTTTCACAGATATTAAGGGAAAAAATATTTATCTCCATAATTATAGTTTTAGGAAGACGACGTAAAATATTTGAAATTTTGTAAAAATCAAAGTTTTCAACGAAAATTAGACATGAATTCTCTTAAACGTCCTTCACACTATCAAACAATACAATTTAAACAAAATCGATGGTGCTATTTTTTTGAAAATTTGGAAAACATCCCAAGGGATTTATGTAGAGAACCGTCGGAAATTAAAATATCGGTTTCAAATTCAAGAGGTCGCGACATCAGCCAGATCGATTGGGGAATATCAAATTGGAAGATAATCAGCTGAACAGTCAGCTGCTAGCGTTGTTCACAGACGGACGGACGGGCGGAAGGACGGACGGAAGGACGGACGGAAGGACGGACGGAAGGACGGCCGGAAGGACGGACGGAAGGACGGACGGAAGGACGGACGGAAGGACGGACGGAAGGACGGACGGAAGGACGGACGGAAGGACGGACGGAAGGACGGACGGAAGGACGGACGGAAGGACGGACGGAAGGACGGACGGAAGGACGGACGGAAGGACGGACGGACGGAAGGACGGACGGACGGGCGGACGAAAGGACGGGCGGACGAAAGGACGGGCGGACGAAAGGACGGGCGGACGAAAGGACGGGCGGCCGAAAGGACGGGCGGCCGAAAGGACGGGCGGCCGAAAGGACGGGCGGCCGAAAGGACGGGCGGACGAAAGGACGGGCGGACGAAAGGACGGGCGGACGAAAGGACGGGCGGACGAAAGGACGGGCGGACGAAAGGACGGGCGGACGAAAGGACGGGCGGACGGGTGTCTTCATTCTATTTTTTTATATCAAGTATCTACAAAACATGGATTCTCGCAAAGCCACGTTTGGTGATTTCTTTTTCTAAATTTAGCAACCGAACGAATCCATTTTTTCGTTACCAGGGCCCTGTGCAGAGAGTTTTCTGACGAAAATTCACCTTTTTCTCGCGCAGCATTACAGAACTTTCTACTGCGTGAGCGGTAGCGATAATGTAAAAACATGTGATTTTTTAGCACCCTCGAGTCTCACTGAAACCCTGCTATCATCCTTGCAAACTACAACCTCTGATATCTTCCGCCAAGCGCATTGATCGCGACGTAAAAGCCAAGATGGAAGAATCGTGGACGAGGTGGCAATTGCAGACTAGAGAGGCCAAAGAGTGAGCAGGGCACAATGGGTGAGACAGCGGCAATGCTACGCACGGAGTATGAGCGGGGGCTGGGAGCGGGGAGGAGCGCGTTGGCTTTGCATGGGATGATGGGAAGGAGGACGGAGAGGGACTGTGCGGTGTGGTGCATGGCGATGCGGGGCGGTGACGTGACGGAGCGTTGCAGGGTGGGACGGTACAGAGAGGAGCACAAGGTGAGCACGAAGAGGAGCGGGGCGGAGCGGGGCGGAGCGGGGCGGAGCGGGGCGGAGCGGGGCGGAGCGGGGCGGAGCGGGGCGGAGCGGGGCGGAGCGGGGCGGGAGCGGGCGGAGCGGGGCGAGCAAGGAGCGGGGCGGGAGCGGGCGGAGCGGGGCGGAGCGGGGCGGAGCGGGCGGAGCGGGCGGGGCGGGCGGAGCGGGGCGGGGCGGGGCGGGGCGGGGCGGGAGCGGGGCGGAGCGGGGCGGGAGCGGGGCGGGAGCGGGGCGGGAGCGGGGCGGAGCGGGGCGGAGCGGGGCGGAGCGGGGCGGAGCGGGGCGGAGCTGGGCGGAGCGGGGCGGAGCGGGGCGGAGCGGGGCGGAGCGGGGCGGAGCGGGGCGGAGCGGGGCGGAGCGGGGCGGAGCGGGGCGGAGCGGGGTGGAGCGGGGCGGAGCGGGGCAGATCGAAGCGGCCGTGCAAGTGAACGGAGCGGGAAAGTGCGGGCTGGAAGACACCCCGCAACCGCCAGCGTGAGTGGGTCGGGGGTGGAGGCAAGAGCCGCGTGTGGTTTGATTAATTAAAATATGAGGCCGAGCGTTGTGCTGGCATAGGGCAGAGGGCAGGCCGGCGGCGGGTGGGGCTGTTGTCGCGTCGCTGCCCTTCAGAGCAGCTGCCTCCCCCGCACCCTCCTCCCCGCCCGAAGCGCCACGCCCCCTGCCACTGCCCGTGCTTCGCCAGCTCTCCCCGCAGCTGGTGATGGTCGTGATGAAACCAAAGTTACCTCGCTCTATTAATGATACAGAGAACGCCTACTTTCGTGCGAGGGAAGTTGCTCCAGACCAACTATGTAGTTGCTCTAAACCCGCCGCTCCCAACGGCTGAGTTAGCTCAGGAATAGCTCTGCTGCTGCCTCCGCAGAGATTGACCGGAAGACCCTATGATTCGAGTCTCGATGGTCGTGGAGATTCAGTACTAGCGACGATAGCTATGTTGAATTCAACCACTGTGAGGAGGGGAATTCTAGCGGCCCGCTCCTCTGATCGGAAATATTCCGTATTGTTTTTTTTTCAGCCAATTCAATGCGAATTCCCTACCTGTACCCTAACAAACCAGCCATGTACCGCGCGAGTTCTTTCCTTCCTCTTCCTTGCTCTATCCTCTCTCTAACACACACACGCACACCCATGTCAAGTGACCACTAAGGCGCTTAGAGCTTGTACCAGCTTCAACGGTGTTCATACCGTAGAAGACAATAGCAAAAGATAACCCCTCAAGCTGACGTGTAGGTCGACTCCAGATCTTAGCAACCAGCAGGGAGGCTCACCGCAACCTCCGCAGTTTAAATTTTAACTACAATAACGGGACTAATTACCACAAAATGTCACGTGCCTAGAAACCAATCAATCACTGCACCACTTTGCCCCGCCCATTCTTCACATCCCAGCACCACCCCTCATTCCTTTTGCCCGGCAAATTGTTCCGCCCTCTTCACTCTTATTTTTCAAGTTCCATCTTTCCCCAAGTTTCGCTCCACCCCATTCCGGCACTCACGGATCAGCCCCCCTCCCCCGCCCCGCTCCGACCCAAAAAGACGTCTCTCTGCATCCAGCTCCGTCCCACGCCGTCTCGTCCGCCCCGCTTCATTTTACTCCGTTCCCACCCGCTCCACGTAGTCAGTTTTCCTGCAATTTACCGCTTCTTCCTCCACCCACTTGAACCCCTCCGCCTAGCCTTGCCCCCCTCTGTTCCGCTCCTTCCGCCTCGCTCCGCCCCGCTCTGCCCCGCTCCATCTTACTCCGTTCTCACCCGCTCCACGTAGTCAGCTTTACTGCACTCTACCGCTTCTGCCTTCACCCACTTCAACCCTGCTCTACCTCACCTTGCTCCTCCCGTCTTGTTTCATGTAGCCCCTCCCACCTCTGCCCCTCTCCACCGGACTGTGGCGACGTCTAACGCGGTGGGAGGGGGAGCATCGCGCGGCATGTAGTTACTAACTGCTGTGGAATGTCTGCACTATAAAACGAGTTAGATGAATTAATGGAACGGGGCCGCACTTATTATGCGGGAGATAATGGCGCTTTTGACCTGCATCAATTAAGAAACAAGTCAAGAAAACTTTCCGTTTTGATACCATTATCTTCGTTCTGAAATATACTTTCGCTTCGTGTACACAGGACTTTGGCATGACCCAATCCGTATGATAGCCACTATTAAAAAATCATTAATAGTAGACAATCAGATATGCGTTTTTAACTTAAGCTGATGTATTCATATGCACAGGAAAACAAATGAGGAATTTTTACCCTCTGGCAAGACGCTTTCTTCACTTAAGAAAGGTCGTTACGAAGATAGTTCAGGAGATGAATAGATGATTTCGTTTCTGACAGAATGAAGATCAGGCACTGCTGGAATGAACGCAGTGGAAACGGGAGAAATCTAATTAATGCCATCTTGTCCCGTTTAATTTCTATTATTTGATTTGATTTATGTTGTAAAAACCCTAAAAAATTATGTGGCATAAGTGGGAGAACTATAGCCTGCGCACGTTTTCTTGAGCTCCACACCGCCTGAGGTGGCTGAGGGCATCAACTGATGTCACTTCACTGATTCTGACCGGAAGGTCCTATGGTTCGAGTTCCGACGGTGGCAGAAGTTTCGGCTCTGGCTCGAGAGCTAGGTCATAATCAGCCACCGTCTGCAGGAGAAATCTGCCGTCCGGCCGTTCTCATCAGTAGTTTTACGCGGTTTCTTCGATCAATACTAGGCGAATGCCGTATCAGTACCATCACAACGGGCCACGGACCGCACTCCACTGTTGCTTCCTCTTCCTTGTCCTATTCCTTGCACACACACTCACATGTCAAGTACCGATGACATTTTATGTTAAAATGCTCAGTAAAAAGCCGTGGATTCCAGCAAATGGGTACACAATATTTCACGTTCACTTTTGTTCACTAATGAATTGTTCTAAGATACAGACAGAATAAACTGTAAATTGATCAATTATTACGTACGAGAATATTTCATAAGAATAAACATTTCTTAAGCAATTCGTCGATTATAAACTTTTTTGAATTATCTAAAAATATAATTCTAGTTATGATTAGGAATGTACTACGTGGAAGTTTATTTGGAAAATAATAATAATAATAATAATAATAATAATAATAATAATAATAATAATAATTTATTTGGACTACATGGGGTGTCGGTGTACAAAACAGTACAATCAACGTAAGACGTTCACTATGAGGCAAAGTATGACATGTTAAACGGTACATCGTACTATGTAGTAGATGTACAAAATAACACCATATCGTAATATATTTATTCACCATATACATTTTCATCTATGATGTTATCGAGTATTTACACTTAGATTTATGTTATTCTCATTTAAACTAATTTAATAAAACCTTGGTCAAACAATAATATTAAATCTAACTTTAAAATATCACATTGCAAAACACGTTTATAATAAACTTTTACAATACTAACCAATAAAAGTTTACGGTATAATGAAATCTGTAGTTCGTTTACCGATGCAAAGAAGTTTTACTCAAGAATAACAGGAAGTGAAAATTTCTAGTTTTCAAATGTACCAACTCTGCTTTCTTTGGCACATTTACCATCATTCAACTATTAAAAGGGTGGGGAAGGGATTCTAGAGCTGAAGAATACGTACGGAATGAACTGTTCTCTCTATACGCACTTTTTTAGTTTTTTGATGAAATAAATAAAACCTTTGGACATTTCTTGGAGAATTCTTCGAAAATTCTCTGCTCTCACTACCCTTGACTAGGAACAAAAGCTATGTGAGTGAAAGTCCAACTTTATCTATCTCGTTATTAAATTTTCCAGGCGGAGAAATGAGAAATAAGGTTTCTTGAATTCAACTCTGTAATGGTGATTTCCAATTTAAATCGCGCTGCCAGGTTCGGTTCGGGATTGAAAAACTGCCCTTCCTCGCGCAGCGCGTGAGTGCGACGGGAAGGAGCCGAATCCGATGCAGCACCAGCCGCCCCTAATACGCCGTGTGTTTCGCGGACGCAGTCGGCCGGATTAGCGGCATGTCCATGGGGCGCGAGCCCACACGCTGTCAGAGGCCCTGCTCGCCAGGGGGTGGGGGTGGAAAGTGCTCGCGCCGAGAGTGCAGAGCGGGGAGGGAAGGGAGGAGCGGGGAGAGTCGGCGCAAGGTGGAAGAGGGGAAGAGCGGGGGCGGAGAAGGAGGCGGTGGCAAAGCGAGAGAGAAGGGCGGGGTTAGGGTAGGAGCGAGGGCGACAGGGGTCGGGGTGAGAGGGCGGGGCGGGACTGCGCCGCGGATCGTTGGAGAGCTTACAATGCGGGGGCGGGGAGGGAACGGGGCGGGGGCCAGGCGGGGTGGGGAAAGGGCGGGGGCGAGGTGGGGGCGGGACGGGGGCGGGGCGGGCGTAGTTCCGCTCCTGCGAGCGGAGGGCGGAGCTCGGATTTGCTTCCGATCTGCAGGAGCGTTTGCCAAGTGGACCGCTGGAGCGTTCGCCCGCCGCGCTCTGGTGCGGCCTCGCTGAGCGGTGGCTGGGGCGGGGCGGATAATCGCGCTGTTGGGCTGCGGGCAGCCGCGGGAGGACAGGCACAAGGAGGAGGGCCCGGTCGACGCTTGCCTAAAACAGGAACGTCCTACCGCGCACCGGCAGAGGTGGCTCAGTGCATCAACTGATGTCCCAGCAGTGACTCTGACCGGGAGGTCCTTGGTTCGAGTCCCGACGGCGGCAGGATTTTCGTTTCTAGCTTGTCAGCTTGGTCAAATTCAATCGCTGTCTGGAGGAGAATTCTAGAAGTCGGCTGCTCTGATCGGTCGTTTTCCGTGGTTTCTCCGATCAACATCGGGCGAATGCCGTAGTACCCTACAAAACAGGTCACGGAAACGCGCACGATATTTCCTACATCTTCTGTCTTCATCTTTTACATACACTTACACTAACATGCACTACACTACCACACATGCCGGGAGAACGGCCAGAAGCTTAGAAATTTTCCTGACTGGGGCGGTGCACCGCTGGTGAGGAAAACCACACTTGCCGACGGTAGGTCGGCGCCAGATGTCGCCATTCAACGGGGGAACACCACCGCCACCTCCCGAGCACAAACACGCACTACACTTACGTACTAATGATCATAGTAGTTGACGCGCCCAGAATCACTAACAATCAATCTGTCAATGTATCCTACCGCGTGCGAATGCGTTTCTTCCGGGGCCACACGCAATACTTCATGAATAGTTCTGTGAGGGCGAGGTTCGAGGAGGGAATGCTGCCAACCACTTCTTCGTATGTGACACCTGGTAGGGTAGCTCAGAGCCGACATTGTCGTTTTATCTGCAGCGACACTGACCACGAGGTTCTAAGATTAGAGCGGCGGTGTTGGCGGATTTTCGACACTAACAGAATCTAGTCGCTGAATGGAGAAGAATTTTGGCAGCCCAGTTTTCTGATCGGTTGTTTATCCTGGTTTCTCTGTTCGAATGGTAAAGCACTACATTAACAAACGGGATATGAATTTTTTCATCTTTTTCCTTGTACTATACTAACCCCTTACACACACTTACCCCACACTAGTCTGCACTACACTATCACACGTGATCTTTGAGCTAGTTCTCGCAGGGACGGCCTCGAGATACAGGGAGGCGAAAACCCAGCCGATTCCGTTATTGTTGTGAATGTTGTATCTCGGGAGGTGGCGATATTTTCCACTCTGGATGGCGAATTCTCCCCTACACATCGGCATTATGACATATCCCCTACAAGTATCTCCCCTCCAGACCCTGGCCGGATCAAACTCTTAGCTCCCGACTTTTCTCTCCATGTATGTAGTAGTGAAGGGCATGTAATTGTGTAAGGGTGTAAGGGAAGTGTAGTGTGTAAGGGAAGAGGATAGGGCAAGGAAGTGAATGGATGAATCCATATCCCGTTTGTAAAGGTACAGCTCCAGGAGTCATTAAGTATTGATCGGTGAAACCAGGTATACCAAAAATACCGATGAGAGTAGTCGACCACTAAATTTCTCCTCCAGACAGCGCCTGAATTCGTCCTAGCTGTACAGATAGTTTGGGCACTCCGACACTGTGGGCACCGAAAGCCTACGCCCTCGCGCTCACAGTCGTTGGAGAGACAGCGGCGATGCAGGCTCTGGGCTAACGCAGGGATCCCTCTCAATGGCGTGTATGTATTTCTTCAATGACCCTTTAGCGAACCCTTTAGCCGCCGTACACGGACGCGTGCTCGACCGCCTCGGTCGCTCTCTTCCGCTATTATACTTTCATGAACACCGCGCCGCGCTTGTAATGAGAGGTAATTACCTTTGATCCATATATTACTTAGAGGGCGGAGTGCGAAAAGAGCGCGTCGGAAAGGCGGGGGCGGAGGGGAGGGGGCATTCAGGATCCCGCGCTGCGATCGCCGCTCGCGCGACAAATCAACCGCGCGTTAATGCGCTAATGAGCGAATTAATTTCAAGTAATGAATGGCGAACACTGCATAAAATCAAATTAGCATGCAGCTGGGAAAAGTTGGTCATTCGCGGGGTGGGAGGTGCGGAGGGGAGACGGGCGAGGGAAAGAAGATCTCGTTCCGCGGCCGGCGGAGGCGTTGGAGGAGATGGGCGGGGTTCTGGGGGGGCGGGGCCGGGTGCTTGCTCGAGGAGAGGCAAGGCTTCGCTTGGAGCGGAGCGGGAGATATAATGAATGGCAGCGGTTATTGGGGCGAGTCAGGCACTTAATGGGCAAACTGGCCTGCCGCGGGAGCAGCTGGGCGGCTGTGGGAGGGGCGGAGGGAGGGGCGAGCGGGGTGGGGTCGGGGGCGTGGTGTTGGTAGAGCGTGCGGGTGGTTGGAGACGAGCGGTAAGAGGTCAGCGAGAGGTTCAGAAGCAGGGGATGCGGCGTTAGGTATGAGGCAGGGCGAGACGAGACGGTGGCCGCGGAGTCGCAAAGGACAGGTTGGGCTGGAGGTGGAAATGAGCTGCGCGCGAGGTGGAGACGGGACGACGGGACGGCGAAGCGCGAGCGAGTGGACGGCCGATCAGGGAGTAGACAGAGGGCGGAGTGCCGGCGGCGAGTGGGCTGGGAGGGAGTGGCGAGGTGTGGCGAGGAGTGGCTGCGACGTGGCAGGCGATGTTGGAGGCAAACGCGAGAGACCTCTGCGGGTTACGGCGGCCGAGGCGGACGATGAGGCGTTTGGCTGTGGGGTTGAGGGCGGGGCGGGGCGCGACAACGGCGGCAAGTCGCAGCGCAGCGGAGCGGGGCGTGGCGGGGCGTGGCGGGGAGGGGCCGTTCGCTCCGATCTAATCCGCTAGTGGTTCGCGGCGCCCCCGTGTTTGCATAGGCTAACGCTCGAATAAAATTCTACGGCGGCGCACTCGTTCCTGGGGCTGTGTGCTTAACAAGGGTATTTAGACGGCTCGCACCGCCTCGCGCCCGCCCCTCCCGGCCACCCACCGCCCCGCCCCTCGCTCGGCGCCGCCTCCATTCCATTAATTCCAGTTTGTCAATAGCTCGCCGCCGCCCCCCGCGCCTCGTCCTCCTCTTCCCCCGACGCCATGCGGCTGCAGCTTCTGCGCGCCCGAGTCAGCTCCGGTCGGAGTGGACGGCGTTCACGGGCCTTTCACGTGACCTTTGCGTCTGTTTCGGGCAGAGAATCTACGTTTCGATGTACTTCAAATATTTCTGATGCAACTCATTACAGTACATAACACGTTCGGGTATAAATACGGCCGTAATAATATTTTAGGAGGCAGGGGATCGGACTGATAAAAACACTATTAAGTTGTAGTTAAATCCATAGTGAAAAATTTCCTTTCTCCTATTTCCTTTTCCCAACAATTTACTATTTCCCATTGACGTACAATTACATGAAATTCAGAATTCGTAAACACTAATTAATTTGTAACCAAAGTATTTATAGGGTATCGCTTTTTTTGTAATAGTTACACGTAACGAATTAATAACTACATTTTCGCATTTTCTGTAATTTACACGTAGGATTCATATTCTTTTAATGAATCTCAATGTCCTATGAAACGACAATCTGCAGACTAAAAACCTCAATCACATAATTTACATATTGTAAATGTATAATTGAAGTAAAACCTCGCGTGTAATTTTTTTACCTTTTATTTACTTCATTGTTTTATATAGTGTACAATTTTTCCTATGTACTCTTGCTACGTGTGTAGCTGGAGTTAGTGACAAAATCATTAGGTACCATAATTAGTTATAAAAGGTCTTTAAACGTTGCTTCCGTGCAATATCCATACAAAATTCGATTGATTAAATTAAAAATGCGAGTACGCTGAAAGTATTAGTGTTATCTTTACGTACAACGCTGCCGACGTAAAGATAAAAATGAGCGTGCCAGTGCTTCGTTACCGTCAAAGCGTGAGTGGAATATTAGCATTTTCCTCCTCACGTACAGAATCACATTAAAGAACAGAGATCGCCCTTCCTGAACGCTGCTGTTTGTGCCTCATTCTGACCATGCAATATACTTCAACCCCTGGGAAAGGGAAGTTGAATGTAGCGTAGAAAGTTGAATGCCCTGCCATTACCTTATATGCCATCATATTATTTATTACAAGCCTGTGTTAAGTCAATGTTCTTATCTCGGTGACATAACATTCCCCTTATTGTAAATTTTAATAGTAGTTGGTAGGTCCATATGTATTGTATTGCCCTTCTCATCCGTGGAGTGTACATAACTTGAAGAACCGCTGTATGTTTGAACATGGAAAACCTGTACCGTACGTCTCATTAAGTGAACGGATGTTATTACAATAAATTGTAAAAATTATGGTCGTGTCAGTTGAAATAACGAAAGAAGATAGAGGTGATACCCTGAACTTATCAGTCTAAATTACCTTTCTTTATGAGCCATATAATTTACAGAGCAAATATGTCTGGTTTTATGCCGGTGTTCTTACAGGTAGGTACGTAATATTTTGTGGAAGTTATTGCCCTGAGAACGTCCTTACGCTGCAACCAACAGGATTCAATTCGGCCTCGCATGGGGAAAAGCCGTTAAATGCAAATTTCTTAGACTTGAAAACAGACGCGTCCAGAAGCGATTTCTCGTCGTGTCTGCAGAAAGTACTACAGTGCTCATGAATATCGGTTCCATGTAAATACACCTTCTCTTATGTCATCTGAACTACAAAGTTCTTAAATTATCACAAACTCGACGTTACATGATCCTTTTGTTGGAGGTTCAAAGTGGAACAACAGCGTATAACAGTGCCGTGGGAAGAGTTCCAGAACGGCCTTTTGCTGACACCCTTAGATAAGGTCTTTATGTAATATGATAATCCTTTATTTCTATTTTCTACAATTCTACAAATATCTAATATGTCCCATTACAAAAGTGAAAACTTTAGAATGAAAAAAGAATATTCAGTAATAGAGGATTCACATCGATGTTCACGAAGGGCGTGTTTTAGGATTGCCTCTGTTGTAATCGAAACCTGAAGGACATTTTCCAAATATTTGGATTGAGTGTGGTGTTTTTCCCTCAATTACTTTGCAACAGTATATATAATATTAAATGTTGTCGTGGATGCGAGACGTATCATGCAAAAAGGTATCGAGTATCTTCCAAGGCCACTCGCCGTTGCCTCATTTATCCTTTCCTGAACCATTTTGTCGTTAAGAGCATCGTGAAGTGCTCAATTTTGGTCCGTTTCTACCATCTTAAAATTAGTAGGTTGACTAGGAATAATTAGGACGAAGAGGAAACAGTGAAGTACATGTTTAAAAAGCTTCCGTATCACAATTCAAGAAAAAGTTATAATTTTCTTCCTCCCCGGCTCGTTATATTAAAAAAGTGAATGTATTCAGAAAGAGACCCTCTCATTCCAACCACAATTCATATTTTTTCACTGCGGATGACTATAACCTCCCCCTGAATCCTTTCAAATTCTATTTAATTTAATGTGATTGTTTTTTTTCGGATTTCGTCGAGATCGCTGTAAAAATTATGGTTTGTACACGAAGAACATTTGCCGTTATGACCAACGTATTTTCCTCTACTTCGGCAATTAAAAGCTCTTTAAAGATCCTCGGAAACGACTGCACCTTTTCTTGTTTAATCCGACAAAGCCCAACAACAGATCCACGGGAGGCGCAAATTAAAAAATAAACCGGAGCCTGGTGGCCACTGCGTAGAGTGCCTTGTTATTTAGCAAGGAAAATGTTTTAAACACTTTAGTGATGCGCTGAAAATAAAGAAAAGGGATCGCAACGTTAATTTACGTTAAGTTGGGCTACGTGAGCGTTGAGGGGAAGTAACGCATTCAAAGTTTTTACGAATTTACATGTTTAGGGGATTAAAAATAATGAACTGCAACAGTTCAAAGCTGCCCTGGTCGCAGCCCCCACGAACAACTCTCGGGACTATTAAATGCCTCCCACATTACAACCCGCGTCTCCTCTCGCTGGGGCCCACCTATTTTTGCGTCTAACCCTCCTCCTCTCCGACACCTTTGTGTAACCTCTCGGTTGGCGTTCAGTGTCTTGATCATTGTTTCCTATGCCAGGGCCGTAAGACGAAGAGACACGCGAATGACCTTCAGAGCGCCGTGTTTCGAGGACCGATGACGTGTTCTCGTAGACGGAAAGCAGGACTTCGCATATTTCACGAAAAACATCGAATTTGGGCTCAACCAATTCGTACGTCAGTGATGTTAAGGTCGATGCCATGAGCAGGAGTTCGTGGTACGGGTAGAACGATGAAATCATCCCTCCAAACAGTTGATCACCTCCCCTTAGGGGGAATTAGAAATATCAATTGAAAAACGTTTGTTATTTTTTATTTATATATTTATTTTTCTGTGCGTATCTTCTTATTTACATTCGATTCCCCGTCGGTAAAGTCAGCTTCTAGAGATCTCGCGAGCCAAATTCGTAAACTATTTCTCAAATTCTGAATATTTAATCGAACTCCATGCTTGTTTTTGAGCAATTACATTATGCTTGTTTACAGACATATGTGCTACCATACATAGATATCATTCGAGCAACGTAATCTAGTTAGTTTGTTTTGTCCAGTACCTTGTAAAGTTCTATTACACTGCCTTCTGAGAGTAGGGTTACAACTGATAGTTTCCTTTCCCGACGCTAATTGCGCAGTGAAGCTCGTAGCATGGGACAATGCCACGAAGTGTGCCGCTGCCAACAGGTAGGACCTTGATATCACTGGCGTAGGGAATATTTCATCAGGAGACATTTATTAAATGGTATATGTGCTTATTTTAAATTAAGTTAAATTATTTGAAATTAAAATCCTCGATATTTTGTCTTGAAATTCCAATTAGCAAAATTTTTCGGAAAACAAATATTTTCGAAATTTCTGGAATTGATTTGTAAGGACTTCGATTAAAACTTACTTCAGGTAGTCTTGTCCTCGTAATATTGTGGTGTTCTATGAATTTGATAACGTTTTCTGTCCCTCACCGAGGTTTCTGCCTGTCCCGCTGCGCCCTGGCGATGGCAAGCTTGCTCTAAGGAATTATTCTACTCTTGAAGACATGTCAAATCGCGCCTGCACGAGGTACTTGCCCGCCAATGGAGTCCAGCGCTCCTACAAGCATGGGCGCTCCTCACTCCGCACTCTTTTCCCTTAAAATTCAGAAAGAGGTGAACATGCGATAGCTAAAGGGGCACGAGGCGGTGAATAGTGGTTTCATTGGAAAGCATGTTTGCTATATTTTTTTCTATCAAATAACCGAGATTCATATTACGTTTATATTCTGCACTACTTACTACAATTTGATGTTTATTTTTCTACGGCATTCTCCCTTGTATAAACATCTGCTAAGAGACAGAAATATGTTTGAATGGTGAATTCATTACTTTTTGCGTTTTGTGTTGTCATTAAATCATTCAGGTATTTATTGTATTTAACAACAATTTGAAATAAATTAGCAAGTCTCTATGAGTTAATTCTCCCTCACGAATAGACATTGCTTTTAACAGACAAGAATATTGGTCTTTTAAACCTTCTAATATTAACGTAGAAAGTTCATTCTTAAGTAAACAGGATTACAAAATCAAGATTCTGTTGATTCAATTTTTTAAATTTTATCAGCAAATGACAATTGGAAATCCGACTGATGTATTATTTCAATTAAATGGATAATTTCTTCGCCTTGAAGAGAAAATGGGAATTAATGTAGCTAAATTTGTGACACTGTCAAGTAACTTCCCCAAAGACTGCCAGGTATCCAGTGACGTACCGCCACTCTAGAGGAATTTGTACAACCCTTACTTTTAAATCACGCGCCAATTTCTCTAGACACAATGCCCGCGAGCTCTAGTAAGCTTGTGACCTTTCCCGCGACTTTGACATGCGTGAACTATTGTGTCTATAAACGCTTTATTTTCTGTGTGTAGGCGAATCATCCTCAGAACGTGTTTCAGACCAAAGATATAAAGTATACTTAAAGCATAAACAATATCACACATACAAAATCGAGGTTTCATAAATATAGAACACAAAATTGAGCATTTTAAGGCAAGGGTTCTATTCAGAAAGAGGTATGGTAATCAGCCATTGAGTTTCTCATAACGATTTTAGTACCGAAACACTGTATTTTCTAGAAACTACGAAAATGTTAACTGCGTCCACTAATAGAGGTTTAACCCAACTATTTCAGCCTTAATTTTCTACGAGACTTCACTTCATCATCAGGCTACATTACTGGCAACTGTCTTTTAATTTACCTCATTTGCTCAACGTTTCCGACCTCTTAATTCTATGTTTATTTGAATGCCCTGAGAATAACCATAACCGCAATCCGAGATACCCCTGTACCTTCTCCCGAAATTCTGTCGTCGTTCATTGTCTCTATTCTGATCATGAAATGGAGATCTTGACAACGTGGATGATTCTGCTATCACATTCTCACAACCTGCTTTTCAAAGCCCTGGACCCCACCCCGGGTTTGGAAGTACTTTGCCACTCTCACTTTCCCTACCTCACCCCTCCACCCCTCCCACCGCCGCAGCTTCACCTCGCCCTGCGCGTGTGCTCCACGCCTAATGACCGCAACTTAATTTCAATGCGCGCCCTTGTTAGGGCTTCGCAATTTACCGCATTAGGCCCCCGCGAGCCCGGCGGGCGACTGGCGATGGGGGCGGCGGTGGGGGCGGCGGCGGCGGCGGCGGCGGCAGCGGCGGTGGGGGTCGCCGGCCGGCAGTGGAGAGCAGTGGCGGGCATGGGTGCGCAAATTGTTTATAGACGGAACTGCACCGAGACTTGCATAACTTAATAACAATTACATGCGTGGTGGAACTTTCTCGGGCTCTCGGATATTTCGGCGGGGCCCTATTAAGCATTGAACGCAATTAGCCCCTGCGAGGGCGGGTTTGCGCACGCGTTCTCCCCCGCCCTCGCCGTCTCCCCCCCCCTCATTGGCCCCTTGTCCTGCTCCCGCACCCATCCCGCCCACCGCTTCATCCTCGCCCTCGCTCCTGCTGCCACCCCCACATTCGCCTATGCCTCCGACCTTGCCCTCACCACGTCCTCGCGCTCTTTCCTTGCGCACACCTTCACCCCCGCCCTCACACCCGCCCAATCCGTCCCTCACCTCCGCCCTCACTCCCGCCCTCCCTCCCCACCTCACTCCCGCCCTCACTCTCCTCGTGGCTTTCCCCTCTGCCTGCTCCTTCGCAGCCTCTCACAGCTCTCTTCTCACAGCTCAACGAATTGCTCTGTGCGGCTCCCGGCCGGTGCTGTAGCTCATCGGATGTAACAAGCCTTTCATGCCAGTCCGCATTCGGACTTCAAATAGATACTAAATTAACCTGCAAAAACCATATAACATCAATAACTAATAACACATAAAATATTAAAATTGTGTCTTTTCATAAATAGATAATTTAATTTATCAGGAGAGTCAGCGTTAATAATATTTAAATAATTATACGACCTGCACTGACCCACTTCAATATGGAGAGGTTCCGATAAAAGCAACCTTCGGAATCTGGAAGTACTGCAAAACAAATTCTTAAGAGGAGTGTTAAAAAGTCCATGGTACGTCGTAAAACGACAAAATTTTAAAAGAATTATCTTTACGACCTCTAAAATCTTGGATTCTGAAACTTTCTTCCCGTTTCTACTCTTATTTCATCTTATCCAGCCACTCACTTTTACACAGGATAAATCAATAAATATTTTTCCACGACTCAAATCAAAATGTTCAGGCTGCAAAATAGCTTCTTTTTGGAAGGGCATTAGCGTTTTGGGAAAGCAATAGACGATGATTCGGATTGACAACAAAATTCCCGCCGCCTCTTTCTCTCTTGTCACAAGGGAAAATTCTGAAAGAAAATTATTTAAGAACTATTAGTTTACCTTAAGTATTGAAGAAGGTGTGAGTGTTTATTTATTTA